>CM057001.1:49062978-49145478 GCA_029891345.1 Dryococelus australis | reverse complement strand
GTTAGGAGGTACTGACTGGAGGACACAGACAACTGAGCTATGCTGACTATCAAAAACCAGGCTTTCGATGTAGCACAAAATTTCGTCACGTTTGTGTACTTTATTTCACGCCAGGCACATTACAGTTCGTTTATAACCTATAAACTAGTAAATATTTCCTTCCTCAGATATCGTCCTCTGCTGGAAAACGCGAATTTCCAAAAGTCTCTAGTTCGCTAAAATAAAATTTCCGCCCCGCCCAGTAAAAAGTTTATTTCGCCTTGTGGTTAAGCGCCATGTACCATTAACTCGTTAAAGGCGGCAAGCAATGTCTGCAGGCGTGAAACAAGCACTACATGCGTTTTGAGTTGCGACAGGAGGAGGTCGCACTTCCATCATCAATGAAGGCGGTTCATCGGCGGCTTGCCTGGCGTGTCCGTACGCGTGCGTCAGCCGGTAAGCGTGTCTTCCTCTCACGAGTAACTCATTTCGCAGTCCTCGTACGCGTGTCCGGTCCGCCAACGTTGACATGTCCACGCATCTCTACATCCCTCACATATCGAGAGTGGCGGATGTTGCCAACATGCCAGGTAATGTACTTCTTGGCTACGAACGTGTTTTGCGTTAGCCCTCCGAAAATATCTTGGATTTGGGTACACGAGAAAATACCAAATTTATCGTTGCACGCTAAATAATAATCCGTTACCGGAAAATTAAATATACTTCCGCATCACGATATTTGACCCTACTGCAATCTTTCAATAAAATATTTTGATAACTGCGACAAATTTCGCACTGTTTGCGTGTTTTCTACACATTACACCCGACATCCAGTTCTTCTTAAATGCTTCCTTTTAAGATTCGCAAAAAAAAACTCGATTTTTAAATTTGCTTTCAAAGTCGTGTAAAGACTGTTTTCATACTTAAGTGGGCACTTTCAAAATCAACCTTTGAAAAAATGTCCTCGCGTACACCGTTTCGGACACAGACTGGCGTGCGACCTATAAAGTTGGTAACGACGGTCATAACGTAATAATGTGTCTTAACGCTGAGTTAACAGTGGTAGGCAAACATGTGTCGTGAACTCTGAGATTATTTTTTTGCCCCTATTAAGTATATGAATAAGTCACTTTAAGAAATATTTAATTTTATGATAATTTCAAATTTTTATTTAACCGCGCATGAATAAAATAAGGCTCATGACATTGTTAAGTTTGCATAATGGTGGAAGAGTAGATACATGCGTAAAAGTAGATCTTAAGTAGGTCTTTCAAAAGTTCTCAGTTTGCCGTGGAATTCCTATATTTCATAGGCCTCTCTTCAGGTATAGACTGTTCACGGTAAAATGAGAACTTTTGAAAGCCCTTCTTAAGATCAACTTGTATGCACATTGTGTAATCTTACACCTTAAATAAAATTAACATTTGCATGAGCCTCGTCACTTTATTCATGCGTCGGTCAAGAGAAAAGGCAAAGTTATTATAAAACGATCCACTAAAAAAAACAGAAAGCGAAAGAAATGACAAGTTAACACAAATGGTTACCTAACACTTTTTATTCGGCGTTAAGATATGGAACTACTTTTCAACCTTCGCTACCAACTTTGCTGGGCGCATGCCACTCGGTGCGCCCGTTAAAATATATGCAGGCAGGGGCAGTGACATTTTTTTTAAAGGTTGATTTCAAAAGTAGGTCGTGGTTTTCAAATTATTTTTTTGAGGTATGTAGGCCTACATAGCCGCAGTTTGTCGGTATTTTTTCAGGTACTAGCGACGTAAATAACAAATTAAAAAATGCAATCAGTTATTAATTATTACATGACAATTATAATTAAGGGCTGTTCACGATAAAGTGAGCACTTTTGAAATCAACGTTATAAAATAGTCGTTACCCCTACCTGCATATATTGTAACAGGCGCACTGAGCGACATGCGCCCAGTAAAGTTGGTAACGATGGATGAGAAGTAGTTCTGTATCTTAACGTCGACTAAAAAGTGTTAGATAACCATTTATAATAACTTAAATTATTTATTTAGTTTACTGTTATTTGTAATGAATTGAAGAGTAGAAATTAGCAGATTTGTAAAATATTTACTTTTATAATAATTTCACGGTTTCACTTGACCGACGCATGAATAAAGTGATGAGGCCCATGTCAGTGATAATTTTACATAAGGCGGAAGAATACACTGTGTGGATACAAGTAGATCTTAAGCAAGGCTCTCAAAAGTGCTCATTCTACCGCGAACAGCCTATATATGTCATTCTTCCTCGTGATATAAGATGGTAGTCTCAAAAAAGTATGACAATGAAATGAAATGACTCCAAAAACAAATTATATTATTTTCAAATTTATATGTTTTTTTTCGTAAAAATCTCACGTTAGGCTACAGCCCACAATAATTTTTTGATAGTGATTAGAATGCCAAGAAGTATTTATTAGAATGGTGTGGAGAGATTAGGGCGGCTCTTAACATTGATGTCTTGAAAGCCGATGGAGGTGAAGTGAGGTGAGAATGGAGCAGCGCCGGAATGCAAGGGCGAGAGAAACGGGAGATCCCCGAGAAAACCCGCCGACCAGCTGCATTGTCCGGCAAGTTTCCCGCGTGCGGGAATGCGGGAGCGACCCTGCCTCGAATCGAACCCAGTTCACCCAGGTGAGACGTGAGTAGTCAGACTACTGGACCACCGTTGTCCTCGTGTTCATTGGAAATTTGTTGCGCATTTCGTTCGTATTTAAGTTATAACTTTATAAATGAAATTTAAAATGGAAAGGTAATTGAAAATTAAATAATTGCCACATGTGAACCAAATTACGCATTTCAATGAAATTCATATATGCAATTTCCGTGACTTCAATAAGCACCTCACCTGAAACCAATTTTTCCGTTCAGATATCTTTCTGAAATTTGTATGAATCAAGACTGCAATGCAACTTAGAATTATCATATTTGTACTAAAAATAACATGGTAAACAACAATATTTTCAAATGATTGGGGATATCACGTTACCATCGATACCATGTCACGAAACTATAAACTAGTCCAGGGGCTTATTGGGGGGGGGGGGGGACTGAGGTGGCTACAGCCCCCCCCCGAAATAACACAAATTTTTTAAAACCCTATTATCAAAAGTCAATTATTGTATATATGTGTATATATGTGTATATATGTATATATATGTGTATATGTGTATATATGTGTATATGTGTATATATGTATATATATGTGTAAGTATATATATGTATATGTGTATGTATATATATGTATATGTGTATGTATATATATGTATATGTGTATATATATGTGTATATGTGTATATGTATATGTGTATATGTGTATATGTATATGTGTATATGTATATGTATATATATATATGTGTATATATATATGTATATATGTGTATATATATGTGTATATATATATGTATATATATGTGTATATATATATGTATATATATGTGTATATATATATGTGTATATATGTGTATATGTATATGTGTATATATGTATATATGTATATTTGTTATTACCCACACGAGACACATTTTACACACTATATTAAAATGGCAATAATTATATTTATTTATTTGTTATTAACCACACCACACATGTGATTACATGTGTGGTTAATAACTTCGTTTTTAGGATGAAACGGGGGGAGGGGGGGGGAATAGTCAAGTACATAGTTCCTAAAATGAACGCCAATAGCTCTGCTGAGTCATACTACAGCGACTCCGTCCACCCTATCGATTCTTCAGGTATTTTATTCATGTGGCTGTGGAATGTCAATCATGTATTCATAGAATTTGCAGGTCTACGCTCGGACTTTAATGGACATTTAATTGAATTAAAACATTTCTCATAAAATTTGTTGTTACCAGAAATGATACGATACCATATATACATGTGAAATAATTATTCTGTGTTACTTTCTTAGTGTAATAAAATGCGGCCGTGATTAGCTTACACATGCGAAAATATTAATGATATAGTTACAGATTTAAAATGTAAGATATTTAAATGACACGGTGTTGCAATTTACATGTGACTATTGTGTTGACGTATTGTACATTTGTGTGTATATGTGAACGAGTTTGCATAAATAGTTTCTATCCTTTTCTTTTCTATCCTTCCACTGTGACTTGAGAACCATGTACTACTAGTGAAAATACTAATGCTCATCAGTCCCCCTCCCCCCAACCGAAAAAAACATTCTGTTTACGCCCCTGCTCAAGTCATAGTGTTTAGACTAGTGTATTTCGTGTGGTGTGGATTGTAGACAAACGTTAAAATTTTTTTTTCAAGCCCACTCTTTGTGGACGCTCTCTTGTGCGCAATATGACGTGGATGCGTGTTGTTTCGTTGTGCGCGATCGTTTTAACATCGTCGCAATGAACTGTGTAGTGTACACAGTCCGTTCTAGTCTTCCCGTGCCCGTAAACATAGAAAATAGCTATTTTTGCTCTTGTACAGCGTTAAACGTCAGTAGGCTGGTCCTGAAATGTTTTGTTTCATTCGTTGTTTGCGCAGTCACGCATATCGCAGTAAATAGTCTAAATATAATAAGAAGACGACATTTTGCCAGAAAAATGTAAAAATCAATGTCTATATCCGTAATTTACTTTTATCGTGTTAATTGTATTCAGAGAGACTACTCGCCTCCCACCTAAGGCGAACCGGGTTCGTTTCCCTTGAAGGGGGGGGGGGGGTAATTCCCGGATTTTCGCATATGGGAATCGTGCCAGACGATCCCGCTGGTCGGCGTGTTTCCTCGGGGATCTCCCGTTTACCCCCGCCCTACCATTCCGGCGCTGCTACATACTCGCCGGCTTTCAAGACGTAGATATTAAAAGCCGCCCAAATCTCCCCACTCTACTGTATTTAAAAAGAAAAAAATATCGGGCAAATTGTAAAAATAGATTCGCATTTTTAGAGCTTGCCTGCCCAATTTCCTAAGCAGAAAAGTGCTCCCGAATGTGTGTAGTTTGATCTGTGGGCTTCCATCGCGTGTAATAGTCCCACTGTTTATGATCTGATTTGTACAGTACAGAGCACCAACGAGAGAACTGCACGACTTGCGCGTAGGAGCGATGAGGCTATACGGGTGTGAGTTAAGTGTCGCCTTTATGGCTTCCTTACTTCTGTGCCTTCAACGGGAGCACGTCATTTTGCCTAAATCATCTTGCCTAATTTTAGGCAAAACGATTTAAGGCCAAACGTCGGGTACTACTTTGAATGAGTAAAAAAAGCTCATTTGGCTTTTGGTCCATCCTAGAGATGGGCTAAACTGTGAAACGATATTAGCCACCTGTGATTGCGAATGATAGGCTACTTTTCCATACGTATGAAATATAGACATACTTGTTACCGATAGGTTGATAGTTTTTACTGCTGCATTACTATGGGAATAATATTTTTTTATGGCATGCCTGAAAACTATTTTGGAGAATTACAAAAAAAAAAAAAAAAATAATCTACAAAGAATTTTATTGTACTGAGGGTAATGCAAAAACAAGCTGAAAATATCATTTTCTTTTTTAATTGAAAACTTACGTCTTGCAATTATTCTCCCAGGTAAAAATAAATGACGTAGGATGTAGTGCTTGCTAACCTAGTTAATTACTCATGACACATACAAGAAAGTGACACACAGAAAAAATTCGTGTCGTTACTGTATATTTCCCAAGCAATCGAGCTGATTTTACTAGATTGTAAAACAAACACACACACACACAAAATATTTTCTTGAAGCAGTACGGACCATATTGCGCAAGCAATTATGTTTCATGTGCATTCGTTGCTAACGTACGAAACTGCGAATGACTTAATTGCGGTAACGTTTAATTATTCGCATAATGATACTTTTCGTTATCATTACCAGGTAGCAAGTGTGTGAATTAGTTGTGAACTCTTCTTGCATGAAACTGCGAAGTGTGGAAAGAATCATCGGTAACCATTCAGTCTCTGATAAGATACTCCCACATCCAAAACACAAGTAGCAGCTATATGTACTTAAATAGCCTCCACATGTGTCATATAGATCCCATTATAAGCAAATGCCTATTGTAATTAAAAAAAAAAACTATGGAATATTTTAATCTAAATATTTTTTCAGGACGGAAATGAATGTCGATATTTTGTTGCCCGTTAATGAACTTTGTTACTGAAACATAAATTTGTCGTAGAAAAGTGAGTCAGCAGAAATTGCTATACTTAGCCCTCTGTTTTGCGAGATTGTTTTGCGAGATTTATTCGTCTGTAAACAGTGTTTTAAACTAATTGCTAATTTTTACACATTTGGTGGATTAAAAAATCAGAAACCTAAATAAATAGTTTAAATAATTACAAATTGTTACCTAACCCTTTTTAATCGACGTTAAAATACGGAACTACTTTCCAGCTATAGTTACCAAATTTACTTGGCGCATGTCACTCAGTGTGCCCGTTGAAGTATATATGTAGGCCAGAGCAGTGGCCCTTTTCTAACGTTGATTTCAAAAGTGTTCACTTTATCGTGAACAGCCTTTAAGAACTATTATACGCATTGCCAACATACATATTTTCTCCCTGTTTTTATTCATATAAATTACACATAAAGTATAAGTAGAAAATAAATGAAATAAAAATAATGTATTTTTATGTCAACACCAGTATTAAACGCTTCTGATACACGACATATTTAGGAAACAACCAAGTACGCCATAAATGTTCCCCCCCCCATGTTTTGATGAAAAAAAGTGTGAAGAAACCGGGAATTGACTACACTAGTGGTAAGGTTCTTTCTACTCAGGTTAGGAACAAAACGAGATTTACTATGGGAGAGTTTGGCCACAGGGAAAATTCCCGCCGCTAGGTGCGCAGTGTTCCAAAAGATTACTTTTATTTAAAATGTTACCAGTAAACGTGTCCGCGGAATCAGCCGGCTAAGCCACTGTCGGTGCAGCAGGTAATCGGAACGAAATTCGTCTAGGAACGCCCGAACGTGCTTGCTTGCTTTCTTGCACATCCGTCCTGCAGTTGCCAACTTAATACTTAATGCTTCAAACTTAAAATGTAATATTTAATATTTAAAACTTATGACATAATACTTAAGACTTAAAACGTAAGACGTGGGTGTAGGTTCGGAGGGCCTAACTTCCCATCGAAGGAGGGCGGGGTATGGAAATACAACCCTTCCCCAAATCCCAAGAAAATCGGTCGAAAAATGCGCCTTCCAGGCGGAAAATATGGCGAAAAACGCACCCCTCCGGAATTTGCATATTCTCCCCCGGGGGGTGGGAGGTGGGTCCATAGCCGAACGTCCAAAAGTGTGCAGAAGTATGGTTCCACCCCTAGAAAAAAAAGGGGGGGGCGGGGCTACTACGCACCCTCAAAAAAGTCATGTTTTTGATAAACGAGGTGAAATATACGGGAATGATGGAAGAGAGAGATTTTACTTAGTTACGAAGTTATTTCATTTACGATTATTGCAATTATCCTGTTGTTTAACGTAGGAAATTAAGAAACTCTGGTACACATGCGACACTAGCGCTTACCTGGCGGCGAAAATGTTTTGTTGCCAAACTTTTAACATCGATCTTACCAACCTGTAGTAGAAGTAACCTTAATTAGGGATTCCCCTTAAGTGTGATATATTTCACAATCGTGGCTACTTTCGATATTCTTTCACCGGTACTGATTGTGATTTATTCATACTAGTGAAATTTTCACAAGGTCAAGAAGCAAGGGAGCAATACGGGCGACACTAACACGCACGCTTAGTGTTTCATCGCTCCTACGCGCAAGGTGTGCAGTGTTTCCGCCGTAACGCTGTACTGTGTAGATTATATATGTAACAGTGGGGTTTTATTAGACGCGATGAAAGACCCACAGATTAAACTACGTCCGTATCTTTGTAATTTTCTCTTGCCGTTTAAGAGAACTGCATAGGCAAGCATAAAAAAAAGCGATATTTGACCATATTCACGAATACTAAATATGAAAAAAGTAAAATAATAAGGGACGTATAAGTTTTTTTATTTTATTTATTTTTATATTTTCTGACAAAAAGTTGTATTTGTAGAACATTTATTTACCGAGATACACGTATTCGCGTAAACAAATATTTCACAAAAAATGTGCAGGTCCATACAACTCTAAATATTACGTAGGCGGCCTCGAGCCTGACTCGCCGAATTGGCGACCCTCGTCGGCGACGACCTCGAGTGGTTGTCGAACGTGTCGTACCGGCAGGACATAGCGGTGTATGTAAATGAGGATGTGACGTGGTGTGAGAGGGAGGGGTGGACCAGGATGCGCAACAGGCCGTCACTGGAGGCGCCTAACGTAACGAACCTAATATAGAAATTGCTGAAGCTGACGATGCTCGGCTGGTGGACCCGGCTTGTCTTGACGCGCATCACGGCTATACTCTCTTACGTTTATTTCCAAACTTTCACGCAATAAGTCAGAGTTGTTTTTTTTTTTTTTTTTAAGTTACACAAATAGCTAATAAAGTGAGTGAAGAGATTTGGGCGGCTTTTAACATCGAGGTCTTGGAGAGCCCGATGAGGTGAAGTGAGGTGGGTATTCAGCAGTGCCGAATGAAGGGGCGGGAAAAAAACGGGAGATACCCGAGAAAACCCGCCGACCAACGGCATCGACCGCCACGATTCCCACTTGCGAAAATTCGGAGTGAACCGGCCGGGGATTGAACCCGGTTCGCCTTGGTGGGAGGAGAGCAGTCTAACCGCTCAGCCACCGTGCCACTTGAATAGCGAATAAATCACCTACTTTTAGAAATGAGTATGTTACAAGTAAGTTCCACGACATAAAAATAAACTCTCAATCGTACACAGATTTTTTTTTACGTATTTTTTTAATAGGAAAATGTTTAAAAAAAAATTCTTAATTTGCATCTAAAACTCTTCCTTTCGCTTTTTTCAAAATAAAATTATGTGAGCTGAATGAAACTAACATGACTTTTTTTTGTGCAGTGTGAGAGTAGTTGACGTTATACGTTGACGTGGAATAATGTAAACGTACGCTGCGTCAGAAACTAATTCTCGATAAAAAAAAAAAGATTAAATAATTTGCTATCTAACTTCTGCCTGTAGCAAAATTCCACGCGTTGACTTTCTCAGAATCACACTTATTTCATTCACTGAATAGGTTGTTCGCAATACTTTGAGCACTTTTGAAAGCCCTGCTTAAAGTCTACTTGTACGCACATTGTGTGCTATTCCTCTCACCATCGGCTCTCAAGACCTCGTTGTTAAAAGCCGGCAAAATCTCTCGGATCAACCCAACTTACTTCCACCATACATAAAATTAACATTGCAAATTACGGTATCAAACTGTATAGTAAACCTAATGCGAGCACTGATACATAATTACAGGGCAGTGTTCGACTACGTGTAATATTTATTATATTATATTTCTTACGGCAGACATTTTTTCGTCGCTGGGAATTCTTGAATATTCGGTTTATTTATTTCCTGAGGTGAACGAATTTTCTCTGTTACGAGAAAATCATAAGGGATCTGTATTTTCTAATTTTTACTGCTTTAGTAAGCGGGATAAAACGATTTCGACCACAAAATTATTATAAATGTAAACACGAACTTTTATTATGATTGAAACATATATATATATATATAAAACATCGATCGAAATGATTTTGGACGAACACGCATGGAACCCAAGTGTTTAGAAATAAGAAGAATACTTCTTAAAGAGTTAGAAGAACAAGTAGCGATCAACATGTATAGCGTGGTGCACATATATGTTGTAAATTAGAGATGCGAGAGTTCCGCTGATACATTTAGCAAGAAGCTAGACTCCACAGTCCTTGTCCATTGGCTGTTGCTCCAGTTTCACCACTGACCAGGTATCACGGGATTCGGTCCTTGTTCTCCCTACAGGCTCGTTATTGGTTGATAGTCGTCCGGGGCGTGTCTTACAAACTGGTGACCAATAGAAGCGAAACTTCATGGTACATGCAGATACAGTTTAATATGTCCTGAAATTAACTCGCTAAATTTCCAGGTCAGGCCTATATTCCTTCGTAGTTTATTCTTTAAAGCCTAATTAAATAGCTATCATTATATTATGGAATAACGCTCTGGCTTTCACTTAAAAAAAATTAGCATCCCATAATTCTGATATTAAACTCTAAACATTTTACTTAAACATCGATCTTGACGCACACGTGCATGAAGCCATCGATATATGCATGTATAAAATGTTGAATGAATGATATTTTCTTGATTCCTCGTAGATCAACGATAAAGCTCATTCGCAAAATTTTCCTCAATGAATTGTATTTTATCATGGCCTTTGGGGCGTCGAGTGTCTCATCAATTCTGCAAGCTAAAGTAAAACTTTGTATACATTTTTTAACTTGACGGATAAGAGAGTACTGAATATACTACGGATACTGCACACGCAGCCTTAAATAAACATTTTACTTAACTGTATCTGTATAAATATTTAGTCAAGGTGTCATCGGCAACAAGAAAAAAATTTGAGTTTTCTCCATGCCTCTGACCACGTAGTTTTTACTTACTTCTGTGTTACATAGCACCACTCCGTTCTGTATGGTGTACAGGACACTCAAATTCCTTATGGGTGTGAGAACTTTTGAAGAGTTTTATATATCATCCTATGTACGGTGTAATACATACGCTGTACTTAGTCCACCATATACCATTTTGTACTATTGGCCTGTCATACAGTTTTTGTAATATTTTGAAAAATATTACAAAATATTATATATATATATACACACTGATTTTATTGCATTTAAATTAGTTCCGGGATAAAATTTTCAATAAATAATCGAGACCCAGAACAGATTTAGAAAACTGTTATGGTGTTACCAGGTTTTGGGTCATAAAATGAATCCAGCATTCATTAATGGAATTTCTTTCAGAAGGTGTGTTATGCCAATTACATGATGAATGGAATACCTTTTTTTTTTTTGTTTACCGAGTGGAATAAGTGGGAATGAATGATTAACCAAATTCCAGTTCGTAAACGGAGACACTGCAACCCTCCACAGAAAGGAAAGGTTGATGAATGTGAGTCGTAAAATAGATCGTAATTGCCTACATGCAACCCTAAAACGGTACGTTTGAAAAACACAGTTTTGTATTTATATAGTTTTTTTTTTGTGGAAATGAAATGACTTAAAAGTCTGCCTTGACACCCAAATGAGAAACACCACCGCTATTTGTAGGTCAGCTATAAATTACCGCAAACACACAACCGGTTTGTCCAGTGCATCACACGAGAGCTCCAAGAAGATTCAATTTCGAGTAAAAAGTGTCTGAAGAGTGCGGTCGAGGTTTTTGTGAAAGAAAACAAGTTTCCTCGCAGCGTGCTATAGAAAATAAGTCTGCCGTAATATTGGAGAGTGACAGGAATTCAGAGAGAGAATGTAGTCCGATAACATACAGCCTGTGTTAAAGGCGCCATTTCAATACTGATCAGGCCACTCGCGCTGCGATGGAATCGATAGGATCAAGTGCGACAAAAGAGTGCTTTAATCGTCTTACGTGATCAGAAATTTCACCGTAGGATTACTTCACGAAATCACATTACAGCTACCTCTTGTCTTAAATGTTTGCATAGTTAATAACTTAAAAGCCTTCATATTTTAGAGGAAAATACTAATTCAATTTCAGAAAGTTAATTACGAACCTAACATTTTAACAGTTGGATCATACAAATGCAGTAAGTAACTCGAAACGCAAAATTAACCAAGTTAGTGTTTCGCTTTTCCCAGTTTGTTAAATTTTTCCTACTTTTCGAATTTAAATCTGAATTCGGCAAAATAATGTCTGCGCAGTATTGAACGTTAATGTGTGTTTATCTTTGCATTAACTAACTTTGAGATTTTAGAGTCATAGTTACATACAGAAATGTACTCTCATTCCACTTCGCCGTACAAAATTTGACGTGCGCAGTAGAAGATTCTGCTGGCAAATCTGACACGTACTGTACATCGCATAGCTGCATATCATGTAAGGAAACATGCAAGCATATGCCAGGCTGTCTTTAGAATTGCCACACCTGTCGCCAAGCCCGAGTAAGTGAACCGCGAGTGAAGAGAATTGAGCGGATCTTAAGGTGGCCGCCTGGTTGAAGGAATTTTGCACGTCTGAGGCCTAAAAGCGCGGGAGCGCTAGGGGCGACCGAGACATGCGCATCAACTCTCGCATCACCTCTACGCGCAAAGCACTGAACTGGCGTGCAGTCCTGTCGATAACGCACCTCTATGAGACTTTCAGCGGAGATCCTACCATTTTATGACGACATGATGATAAAAATAAAGGTTTGATGTGATGCACGACCCGGTCTCTTTTTTAATGTTCTGTACCGGAATTTTCACACCTAAAAATTACCGTGATAACACCCGTGTGAGCCATTTTTCACTATCACAAAAACATGCTGTAGAGACATGGAGGAACTAAAAAACGTATACAGACGCGTTACGTTTCTTAAGTGCTATTCGTAAGCAGACCTCACTGAGACATGTTGGACGGTTTTTTAATCAAACGTTTTCGTTGGAACTCTGCACACCGTTCGGCGGCGGCCTACCCAGGCGGCCACCTCATGTGATGCATCGTCTAAATGAAAACTTTCCCTCGCCTTAGGTGTAGTGAAATTTTTGCGAAAAGATTTCAAGACAAATTTAGGCTATATTTCAAAACACCGCAGTGTCTCCAACTTATCTTGATTAGCTTAATTACTTTTCGACACGTGTTAACTGTGCATACGAATCACGTACGAGCCGTGCCGATTTTGCCGAATTCTGAGTGGATCGGTCAAATATGAAAACGACTTCTCAACGAGACCGGCACCAATGGCAATAGACAAACTGCTATTGGGTGCTTGTAGTATTGAAGTATACTGTGTACTCATATTTTTTCGCGAAAAATCACTAGCTCTATATATGATTATTGGTTTTTATAGCTTGTTAATATTTTTGAAAAAGAAAAGTCCGAAAATACCCTTATACCCAAATAACTACTGGCATGCTCATGCTAGTTGCGCAGTAAGCCAATCTACGTGTTCCACCATTGAACAGCTTTTCTACCAATATCATCAAAACAGATCTGGAAAGGAATTGAGGTTAGAATACTGATTGTTTAAGTAAGTACTTTGAGATATTTGTCTACTTCATATAATCTAGTTTTAACACTTTCGACACTGGACGAAATGATGCACTGGGATCATTACATCCAACAAGAAACTTCTATATGCGCCTCTGTGAATAGCTGAAAGTTTCATTGACTATAACACATTTTCTACATTACATCTTCACTTCCCTTACCCTCTCAGAATCGACCAGCTGTACTAAGCTTTGTTCTACTCAGGTTGGGAAGCTCAATGATTTTGGTTTGGCAACTAAACGTTTTCGCCGACAGGCTGCACTAGTGTCGCGTGTGTACCGGATTTTTTCCATCATGTAATGCCCGGTTGCACCAGCATCTTCCCCAATCAGAGATCGACTGATCCTAGTCCCGAACCAGGATTCAGTTTGATCTTGGTTCCAATGTAAAAGTGTTGCACTAACGAGATTCCATGATTGTGGATCTCCGATTCTTCGATCTTGGTTCCAACGTGAGAGATCGAGACGAAATAGGAGAAAAATTTTGCTATTGGATCCTAATATATGACGTCATGGAAGTAGGCGTATTTTTCACTATAGATAAAACTAGCGATGTTTTATCTGTTTTAAGTGAATTATTGTTGTACTAATTTTAATTAATAATATTCAGGTACGTATAATGTTTTAATTTCCCAAGAGAACAATCGAACGTAATTCTATCTGTTGGCGTATTTTAAATTACATTTGTCGACAATGGCTGCCAATCTCGGATCGAGATTTCGAACCGCCAATTTCGGCGGTTCGAAATGAACTTCATCTCGATCTCTAGTCCAGCTCTGAACTCGAATGGTGCAACTATTTTCAGTGTCGATCTTAGATCCGATCTCGGATCGGGTTTCGAACCACGATGGTGCAATCGGGCATTAGTAAGTCAATGGGATGATTGCTATTCTCAAAAAAGTAGTGTTACGCGCTGCAGCTCACTGGCCGCGAACTCCCATTTACGCGCAAGGTCCGGCTCTGTGGGGGCTGACCTACCTCCATCCTCCTCTCCACCAAACTGACGTGCTCGCCGCCTCGTTGCGCTCCCCTTTCCTGGGGAAGCCAGGCAATGATTGACAGCGGCGAGACCTGGTTAACGTCACAGCCCCTCCTTCACCTCCTGTTGAAGATGCCGACAAATGTAGCGGATGCTCAAGGAATTCTGTGAATTAGGGCCTCGGCGCACCTAGGGAATTAGTAAAACTTCTGGATGACGGCCTACGACCCCATAAATACTGCAGCGGTCCAAAGGCCAGGAGTCTGGCGGAGGCCATCTGGCCGAGTGCGAGAGCGAAGTAAAGTACGGACGACAGGCGTGGTATCCGGCGAGTGAAGGCTACTGTACGTGAGGACGCTCGGAGAACACTAGAACATAGCGGGCTGGCAGGACATGGACAAAACTAAGATGGGACTGAGTGGACATGCAATACGGATTTTATTGTAAATTTAGGAACTGTCAGATATGAATACATAATTTATAAAATAATTGAATGCGTTTTGATACACTTGTCTATTGCGACTGATTGTCAATTCTTTAATTTCATTTTCTTTGAGGTAATTATAATTTGTATTGATTAAAGTCATTAATTATACAAATTACAGTAAATTATATAAATTTGTTGTGATACGTTGAGTCGAGAGAATTTTGTTTGTAGTTACTGTAAATAAAATTAGGAAATTATAATTTAATATTTTATTTAATTAAGACCTCCATCCCTTAACGAACTTGGTTTAGCCCACTGAATTTTGAGAGAGAAATTATAACAATATTATCGAGTAAAATCTTTCGATTTGTATTGCGTTAGAACCCACATGGAGAGTAAACTTGGTTCTTTGAACTGCAGTGGAAATGTAAGAAAATTCTGTTTAATATTCTTTCTTAAACTGAATATAGCAAAACGTTTGCATAAACAATCACTTTATTTAAATATAATAACTGGTTCGAAACTGAAAATAGAGAAATTGTTAAAGATCTCATTTTTAGGGCTTTCCTGTACAGTATCCTTACGCGAAAGGAGAACAGTACAAATCTGCTCTGATGACGGTTATATATCTGTTTCGCACTTGAATGCTTAACGTTTTCCCACTGAAATAAGCGTGCTTATGAAAACTCAAACTTTATATTTAATAATTTTGACTGGGGAAAGTATACATCGAAATTCGAACCGAACACTAACTTTTAAGCAGAAATAGGTATAATTTGTCAATTTACCGCCAGCTTAAAAAGCGTCCTCTTTGGATCAACAGCGCATCTTGCTGTAAAGTTTGTAACGTCGTCCGGAGGGAAAGTAGTTCTACAACTTGACGTAGAATCAAAAGTGATAGGTAAACTTTTTTAAGTACTGAAATTACTTTTTTTTTCTATTTATGTTTTTTATTGCATATAAATGTTGAAATTAGGGAATTAGTTAAATTTTAAATTTTCCAATAACTCTACAGTTTTACTTGGCTCCACGCATGCCCAAGGCAATGTTAATTTTACGTATGGTGGAATGGTGGAAGAATACACAGTGTGCGCAGAAGTAGATCTTGAGCAGGGCATTCAAAAGTTTTTTGAAACTGGGATAATGTTAATAAATCGTTACTCGTATGGCATACGGGTATCGGGTTGAAAGTGCAGTGCAACTAAAATGTGTTCAAGTTGGTCGAATATTTTATTCGTGTAAAGGGTTGGGCCTTCTAAAACTTCAAATTAAAAAAATAAAAAAAAAAAACCCGTAAATGTTGGGGATATGCGTGGAAGACAATCTACCTCCTTTACCACTAGTCTTTGGTTGTTACTGTAGCAGCTTCTTTCGATTCTGTTAAGAGCGAAACCAGATGAAATGCACTTTCCGGTGTGTGTCGGCGAACGGAAATTGCCGCGTGTAACCGGGCGAGCGCCACAAACGTCCCACGCTTTACTGCACTGGATGCCGCCAGGCGAGGCGGACAACCTTGTTCCAACCAGTCTCCGGACAGCTCCTGGAAAACTGCGCCCCGCCCGGGAAACGAAGCCACGTCACGGCAGGGACCTCGGCAAGATCCTCTATGCAGCAACACGGACTCGCATACGTTAGGCTGCCACACGACCTTCAACCAATCGCATGGCAACTTTATTTTCTACCCGCCCATCCATCTGAGGCCGTGTCTACGTTCGGCCGTTCCTGCGGACGTCGACGTGCCCGAAACTCGGCGTCAGCTGACGTCACACTCACGCGGTCCGAATATGGTCTACAAATTCGTTGTCCGAAGTGAGCTTCCGGAATTGACACCAGATCGCACTAAATTTGGCATATTATTTGTTCTTGCGTAATGATGTTTAAATTTGCTGTATTATTGTTTATTATAGTTTAGTTTACGAAATGGTTGATTTGAATATTTATTTATAATAAACGCCTCAACGGTTTTATTTTAAATATGTTCGCCAACTGACATCCAAATTTAAAAGTTTTAGCCTTCAAATAAAATTGTTCAGACCGAACGAAGAAATGTCTAATTATTTATTACCTACCATTTCATCACATTTGTTTTGAGAAAGCCCACCTTGCACATCCATTGTTAACATTAATAACATATTTCACGAATGCGCGCGAAGTATTTGAAGTATTCTTATTTTTCTATCAGCTTAGGAAACAACTTCGGACAAAAGTTTTGTTTTCCGATTGCTTCAAGTTGGCACACATGTTGACTTGGGACAGCGTCATGACGTCAGAGGGTCACGTGAACCAATCAGCGCGTCCTTTTCCTAAGACGGACGGACAGATGAGCCACCGCCTTCTGTAGACATTCCTTTGACGTGAAAAAGCACTCTGAAATAAAATGCAAGGTGGTGGATCTGTGTTTATATATTTTTAGTAGTAAATTCAGGAATTTAAAATGTAAAAAAAAGTAACTGTAAATACTTTTCACGAAAGAAAATTTACACAAAATGTTTCTTTCGTGAAAATGTATTTCAAACCAAAATATATCTCCAACTAAAGAAAGATAGCGATGTTCAGTTGTCACACTGGAATTTTGCCGGGTAGAGGTATGACGAACGATGGATTGATGTGAATCGCTTTCAACTGACGGACGAAGGATGACTGCCGGATGCGATGAACTATTGCGAGTCCAGCTAAGGTTGTTTCTACTACAAGATGCGAAGGTCAATGTTAAAAGTTTGGTAAAGGGAAAATTTTTGCCACTAGGTATGCGCTAGTGTCGGAAAGGTACCAGATTTTCTCTATTTTTTATGTAAAAAAAAAAAAAAAAAAAAAAAAAGACAATTGCAATGATCGTAAATCAAATATAAAATAACTTTGTAGCGAAGTAAATCTTTTGCTTTTATTCGAAACACTGCACGCCTAGCGGCGGGAATTATCCCTACGCAAAACTCTCCCATAAGAAATGCCGTTCTGTTCGGAACCTGTAGTAGAAATAACGTTGGTCCAGCCTAACACTCTCCGTGTTAAGTCTCTAATGGAATGCTTGCAGACGCTTATATGCACGGAAGAACGTAAAAAAGCTGATCATCTTCCAACTCTTTCGCGTCCGCGAATCCGTGCACCAGTAGGACATCGCTACGTGGGACATCGCGCAAACAAAACATAATCAAGCCTGACAAATTCACACCAAAGGCACAACGCACCGTATCCGTGCGCACTCGAGTGAATGAAGAGATTTGGACGGCTCTTAATATCGAGGTCTGGAGAGCCGATGAGGGTGATTGAGGTGAGTATGGAGCAGCGCCGGAATGAAAGGTGTGGGGGAAACGGGAGATCGCCGCAAAAAAAAAAAAAACCAACGGCATCGTCCGGCACGATTCCCACGAGCGAAAATCCGGAGTGACCCGTCCGGGGATTGAGCCCGGATCGCCATGGTGGGAGGCGAGCAGGTTAACCGCTCAGCGACCGTGGCCCCGCGCGCACTCGAGTAATAATACTTAGCATAAGAACTATTTCTTACTAGATATTACCAACAAAGGTTTTTTCTCACTATTTTCATTCACATTAGTAATTAAATGTTTTAATATGCAGACAGAATATAAGTAACATTTCAATTTGACAAAACTACGATACTTGTGTGTTAACAGAAGTATCGCTTGTGATACATCCCATTTACGAAACAACAAAACACGATTTATATGGGGTGATTTTATTCCTACCCTCGTCTTGCTTCTCTGAGCAACTTTCCCCCGTCTCTATGACCTCGCTGTGGATTATTTTGACTTGTGTATTTTTCGTGTCTCCGTTAACTTCTTTGTCGTATATAACACACGCACATTAAAAAGCAAACAGTAACGGCGAGTTTCGATAAGCTTAGCGTATTTGTGATAAAATATTGGTTCGTATTATACGATTAAAAATAAAATAATTTCATGAATGAGGAAATTAATAGAGAAACGCGGAAGATACTGCGTTCACGGTACGTGAAATTTTGAAAGAAAAAAAAAAATTGTTCAGACAGGTTTTGGTGCAGGTACCCCACGATATTAAAATGACTGCAACATAAACCTGCTCTTGATGGAATCCTCTCGTTGGTAGGAATCTGTTACGTCACTATGATTTCTGTAAGAACTACTCGGAGAGCAAAAACATGTTCCGCTGATGTTTTCGTGATTCGCATCTGTTTTATTGCGTGTCCGTGTCGGAGCCGCGGTGTCTGGGCGGTTAGCCTGCTCGCCTCCTACCAAGAAGAGCCTGGTTCAATCCCCAGCCAGGCCAATCCTGATTCTCGCAAGTGGAAGTCGTATCGGCCGATGCCGCTGGTCGGCGTGTTTTCTCGGGGATCTCACGCCCCCCCCCCCCCTTGCAAACCAGCGCTGCTCAATTCTCACCATATTTCACCCTCATCGGATCTGAAGACCTCGATGTTAATAGTCGCTCAAACCTCTCAACTCAACGTATCCGCGTATTTGCAGGACGGACCTAAGAACGCAGACTTACCTACCGTGGCGATGAGGTCTCGATCTCCGCGGATCTGAGCCGTTATCTTCACCCGAGAAAAACGTGGCGGATGTTGCCTATTGTCAGTAGTTTTTTTTTTGCTAGAACACGTCTCCGATGCATTAGTGGGGGCACTAATGCATCCCTTCGCTGTTGTATTTTTAAGGCACATTTTAATGTCTCGACTGAGATGTGGGAGGCACCTAATCCATCTTAAGTTGAACCTAAGTCGCCAGGCCGCATGTGTCTGTATTCGGCTACGGCTTCTAAACTACTTAATGGATTTTAATGCGGTTTTCGGCATCATTTAGGGAGTTTCTTGAGGAAGTTTTAGGTATATAATACATTAATATTTAATGTAAGGATAGTAGAGAAATGTCGACGTTTTCGTAATAAAGTCTGAAATAGCCGCTTCTCGGGCGCTTACATGGCTTACACTGACTAAATCATAAGAGATACGCCAACTTAACGTGCTACAGAATTGTAGATCTCAAAAAGGTCTACCAAAAGTCCACGACAGCATATGTTTATCTTTTAAGGATGAGCCACAGTAACCATTTTTGTCTTTTAGGGGTTCACTTACGAATACTTACGAATACAATACTATAGGCTATTCACGGTAAAGTGAGCACTTTTGAACGCCCTCTCATTTGGATTAATAACCAATAAATATGTTTTATTTTAGCTTTAGACGTTAACTTCCGACTGTTGTGGAATATACACAATGTGTTTATTACTTACATAGCAATATTTATTTTAAAAGGTGGTTAAAGGCTTAAATATGGCTGAAAGGAACAAGTAACTAGGGCGTCAAAAGTGCTCACTTTACCGTGAACAGCCTATATTCATATGTTAGTTACCTTACGCATTTACAGTATATACTAGCTGTAAACCTAAAAACGCCATATTTGTAAATCGCACCCGAGTGAGGCCGAGACGTGTCGCTAGTTATACATATTTTAATTCCAATACTCTTAATTTTGGCTAATATTGTGGTGCAGTTAAAAACAGGTGCAATTCAACACCGCAAAACATTAGAAAAATTTGTGTATTATCACTTAAAAAGCACGTTACATGATGTATTCCGAGGAGTGTATCGCGACACACGCAGCCTCTGGGTCCAAGCCCCGGGCACAGTAGGGGAGTTTGGTTGTGTCTGAAGGCTTTGCCCTGAGAAACACTGTTCACGGTACACTGAGCACTTTTGACAGCCCTGCTTTAAATATACTTCCATGAACAATGCGTGTTCTTCCCACATATGTAGGATTAACATTGTCGTGGGCCTCGTCACTTTATTCATGCGTCGATCAAGAGAAACTGCCAAATTATTAGAAAAGTAAATATTTTACAAATTTACTAACTAGTATATACACTTAACGTGCATATATATATATTTTATATATATATATATATATATATATATATATATATATATATATATATACACGTAAATGTTAGTTACAACTTACATGCTTTAAATTGGAATTAAAAGTGTTAAATAATTTAACTATTTTCCCACCTTCTTACCAACGTAATTGGGCACGTCCCTGCCTGTGTGTCTGTTCAAATATATGCAAGGTAGGGACAGTGACATTTTTCGAAGGTTCATTTCAAAAGTGCTCAGATAACCGTGAACAGCTTATAAAGGCTGTTCACTATAAAATGAGCACTTTTGAAATCAACATTATAAAAATGTCACTGCTCCTACCTGCATTTATTTTAATGGGCGCACTGAGTAACATGCGCTCAGTAAAGTTGGTAACGATGGAGAGAAAGTAGTTCCATATCTTAACGTCGAATAAAAAGTGTTAGGTAACCATTTGTGACGACTTAAATTATTTATTTCACCTTCTGTTTTTTTTTTTTTTAATGCATCGGAATGTAAAAATGAGCAGATGTGTAAAATATTTACTTTTACAATAATTCTAAAGTCTCACTTGATCAACGCATGAATAAAGTGATGAGGCTCATGACAATGTTAAGTTTATATAAGGCGAAAGACTACACAAGGTGCATATAAGTAGATCTTAAGCAGGGCTTTCGAAAGTGCTTGGAAACCGTGAACAGCCTATAGTTGTGTGTACGTGAATTGGACGGAAGCTCGCTCTGGGTTGGGCTGCGTCGAGTCCTTCACACTTTTTAAATCAAATCTTCGAAAAATCACCCCATGTATGACGTGTTTGGTTGTTTCCCAAATATTGTCACGTATCACAAGCGTTTTATACAAGCTGTTCGCGATAGAGTAAGCACTTTTCAAAGAAACCTCGGAAAAAAGTCACTACTACCTGCATATACTTTAACGGGCGCATTGAGTGACACGCACCCAGTAAAGTAGGTAACGATGGGTGGGAAGTAGTTCCATATTTTAACGTTGAATACAAGTGTTAGGTAACAATTGTGACGACTTAAAAATATTTCTTTCGGTTTCTGTTTTTTTTAATAGTGTATCGAAATTAAAAAATTAACAGATTTGGAAAATATTTAATTTTTCCAAAAAATAATTTCACAGTTTCACTTGACCGGCGCATGAATAAAGTGATGAGGCTCATGCCAATGTTAATCTTGCATAAGGCGGAAGAATACACAACGTGCATACAAGTAGATCTTAAGCAGGGATTTCAAAAGTGCTCATTTAGCGTGAATATCCTATACTTGTGTTAACACAAAAACATATATAATAAATAAATGTTAAATTTAATTTAAAATGATAACATTTTATGATATGCATTTATGATTGATATGAATAAAAACAGCGGGAAAGAAGACGTGTTGGCAATGCCTAGTACAAATTAGTTCTTATGTGAATATTATTACAATGAGTGCGCACGAACGCGGTACGTTGTTCCTTTGGCGTAATTTTATAGATATGGTTCAGAAAAGTAAGTAACCGCGAATAGATATAAGCAGCCAACGTTTCGTCACGCCTTGCATCGCGAGGAAGACTGCGAGAAGTAGTCCCGCGATTCTCGATCTGGGTCGTCACCGAGGCGACTTGGTTGAATCCTAATGCAGACACAAGGTCGCGCGTCTCGGGAAATGAAGTCGATCGACATTGTACGTCGGTCTCGATCAAAGGAAAGCCGTCTGACTTGCAAGAGCGGTCGTGGACACGAACTCTCACAAATTAGCTGATCCCGAATGGCTGGACCACAGTGCAGTCTTCGCTGGGCTCCGCGACAAGCCAGGTGCCGGATTTCAGTCTGCAGTGTACTTGTTAGGGTTGGGCTAATTCGTTAAAACTCGTTATTTCAAAATCGACGACTCGTGACTGTGTATTCGTTGCCTAGTTACTCGTTACATTTGACCGAAACTACAGAAAAAAAAGTAGTGGGCTGCGAACAGAGGAACTGGTTGGTCAAATTCCTTACTCGAAGATTCGTACTCTTAGCACACTCTTTCACAAGAATAAAAATATGTATGCTTAGCAAACACGACTTTTGCTTAACATTGTGAATCGCAGATATGTTATTGTACTTAGGATTTATGTTCGGTATTTGTTTTTACTGTAGCAAAGTTGATCTCGCAGAGTAGGGTGGTTGACTGTGCGTTAATCTTTAACAGATGGCCACGTGGATCGATGCTGTAACCCTTTATTGGCCAAAAATAACAAAATATGAAAATAATGTTTATCGGGTTGTCATAATCTCTTTTATTTATTTACAAATAATTTTTATTGAACTACAACTTCATAAACAACTGTATCATAACGTTTATTTTGTAATAAAGTAAAAATTGTTTCGTGAATAGATACTAGAGTAACGAGTATTTCCAAGGATCGGTACTCGTTACTTTGGATCCAGCACAGAAACGAACACTAAAGTAACGAAACGTTACTACTCGCCCGTCTCTAGACTTGTGAACGCAGTAGCTGTAACAAGCCAGTCGTGCTCTGAGGGTTGTCAGGTGCCGTAATGCGTGCCTGCTGTGCTAGGTGACCTTCCGTATTTAACACAGTTCAGCAGCGACATGGTGCGAAGTTGGCCATCCCTGACATAAGCGCATCTGAGGTGCCGACTGACTGCATATTGCTGCGGGACGAACAAGTGTCGCATCGGACCTACGGGTTGCATCGAGCGACGTCTGGCACCAGTTGGTGGCTGATACCGCCTCATGTTGCTGGGACGCTGGGCCACCTTACATCAGCTAATTTAATGAAACATGCGTAGTCGAGTCACAATATTATATTATGACAACCATTTAACATCCAGAGTACATTGCGACACGGACAGCAGCTAAATGGGAGTGGAAGTCTTTATCAAGACGCTGAAACGTTGCCAAATGATGTCCGGAGCAATGCAGACTGCAGTGTAATTGACAGTTGTTCTTTGTGAAGGATCCATACAGCTGACATGAAATATTGAGGTGGTCCTACAGATGTTCGATTGGTTCAAGTCTAGGGAATCAAAGGTGCAGGGAATTAACCTACTTGAAAAAGTCTTAATCATGCTCCTCTAAACACTCCCGGACAATTCGCGACGTGGTTCACTTCTCTGTTGTTTTCTACAATAGTCCAATTCGTTCGGACGGTGAATTACTCAGCTGTCGCGTGTTGGCAGGCCCTAGCTCACCTTTCGCATCAACTGCACGTGGTGCTCAGCATTTCTCACGCTGTTTGTTCTCAGCATTGCCATGTGTCCATGTGTCACGGCACACTTGAACCACAGCAGCACGCGAACATTTCACCGATTGTGCTGTTTTAGAAATGCTGCATCTGTGGCCGTGGAAGCCGGCTGATACGAAAAGACTACGATGTTTCTCGACAGATAGTAACATCGAGGTGAACAAGTGACTATCAACAGAGTTCCAATTGAACCACGCAAAATTACTAATTACGAAACTGTCCACGTGAACACTGCCCCGGCATGCTGTGCCAACTCGGAGCTGTATGTGTGCGAGTTCAAGTATCCGGTGGATTACAAAATGTTTATTTCTGGCAGAACTACACGGCGTTGCTCGGATATAACAGAGCAGTGAGAGATAACAGAGTCCGTTTATTGGTTTTCGGGCCCAGTTTTGCCTACACAAAAATTTAAATTAGGCGCTGTAGGTCATCCCTGCCAAATTTGGTCCATATTCATTCGTCATGCATTGCAGAATTGTATAGAGAACATAACATAAATACATACATACGCAAGTATAATACAATACACACACACACAAACTTTGAATTATATATATAACATTGTTTTTAAATAATACATTTTTACTGTCTGTAAATTTAAGCTTTTCTCTAATTTGTAAAATTATAAATGTATGTATTGCAGGTTTTTATGAGGATACATTTCGTAGTTCCAAGCATTTTTTAAATTTTTTAGAAATAGGGTTTCCAAGGATTCTTCTTGCATAATTACAAGAAATAGTTCTACATTGTATGCAAGCTCCGTTGGCTGTGAATTAGATAATATGACAAATAAAGGTTTTATTTTGCTTATATCCATTTGATTACAAAATGGCATATTGACGACACACATGGCTCTTAAAACTTGACTGACGCATGAATAAAGTGATCAGTCCCATGGCAATAGACGTGTTCGAAACAGCTACGAGCTCTCTATTTAGGTTACTTAATGTACTACGTGACCACGATTTGGCTCTAAATATGACGGTGGAAATTGACCGATGTGCAATAACACGCTAAATCTCCACGTAGTTCCTAATGTATGCAGTTGTTTATTTGTATTTTATGTGTTTGGGCTGAAACTACATATATAAGCGCTTAAAAGCGCAAGTTGAAAATGTCAAATAATGGCTCGCGGTGGTGTACTGGTTAGACCGCTCGCCTCCCACCGAGAGGAAAACCGGGTTCGATTCCCGGCGGGGTCGCTGCTGGATTTTCACACGGGGAACTCGTGCCGGACGAGGCTGCGGTTCGGCGGGTTTTTCTCGGGAATCTCCTCTCTCACCCCACCATCTCTTCTTGCATTCCGACGCTGCTCAATACATCACTTCACCCTCGTCGGATCTCAAGACCTTGGTGTTAAGAGCCGCCCAAATCTCTCCAGAAGTGCCCAATTACAGCTTACGTGCTGCAGCAGGGGTTTCTCTCTGAATTTTTCTCTAGGTCAAAAATTGGGCAGTTATTAGTTAATATTCATTTATGACGAATTACATGTACTCCTCCGAAACTAATTAATTTTTTTGTGACTACATTCGGCAAAATTCCACATTTCATTCAGCTGGCACATCTTTGGAGGTTGTCCTCTTGCAAGGCCAGCGAGGCGCGGAAATTACTTTACAATCCGATAAAGGCTGTTCACGGTAAAGTGAGCACTTTTGAAACCGTAGTGTTTTTTTCTTTTACTCATTTTTTATCCTTTAGCAGTTTTTTTTTCGAAATAAATATTGCTATGTAAGTAATAAACATAGTGTATATATTCCACGGTACTCCGAAGTTAGTCTAAAGCTAAAATAAAATATACTTAATGTATATTATTCCAAATAAAAGTGTTCACTTTACCGAGAACATCCTGTACTTTTGAGGCCCTTGATACTTTTTTCCCGTCTTTCCGCCACTTTTTAAAAATAAATGTTGCCACGTAACTAATAAACACAATGTATATATTTCACCGGACCAGAAAGTTAACTTCTAAGGCTACCATAAAATATATTTGACTACTATTCATATTCAAAATGAGAGGGCTTCAAAAAGTGTCCATTTTACCGTGAATAGTCTATATCACACTGTGATAACTATAAAAAAATTCGTGATTCTCGACATGGAGATAGAAAAAAAAAAGGGGGGGGGGGCTGCATACGCCTCTACACTGCAGATAGAGCTGACGCGCGCCAGATGGGCGGCGTCGCACTCCGCAGCAGTCATTAGTATCAGGCGGGCGTAGTGGGCGTGTACCCGGCCCGCCCCAAGGTCACTCGAACCCCGCGTCAACCCCGCCACGGAGGCGTAACGTAGCGCCACAGGACGCCTCAAGCCTTAGACTAAAGATGGGGTAGACCTATCTCGCTGGCTGCCCACAACCAATCTCCGTGTCCCAACATTGAACTGCTTTTCTGCCTACACGTCTAGCAAAAATGGTGTGGTTTGGATTCTAGGTGATTTGTAAACAAATACTTTGAGATGAATGTATACTTCCTCTAACCAATTTGTAATGCAGTTTGGTTATATTAAAACTATTTTATTATTATAATAGTGCTTGTCATTTAAAAATTGAGACATAAACAAACACGTACATCACTGTTGACCATATGACTTTGACAGTTGTGTAGGAGTTTAGTAGGATTGGGGTAGGTCAATATTGGGTACATCCGCAGAAGACGAACAAGCGGTCTATCTCATATTTAGCCTATGCTTCAAGCCTGTTACAAGGATACGCAGCTCATTCACGTCCCGGCACGGTCTCTCACGCAATGCTGCAAGCTCATCGGGCCTCGTGCTGGTTTCTCTAAAGCCCTGCATTTCCTAATTACTCTATAGATAGGTTGAAATTCCTCCTTCCTCCCACTACAGGGGAGGGGAGAAAAATACAGATACAAGTACGAGGGGGTCTATTCGCTAACTTTTGGCAGTTCAGGTCAATAGCTTGCGCACACACTGGCTCTCTCAACACCACCATCATGAATTTGGTATTCATTGTGCACTTTTATTAAGGAATTCTTATCAATAATAAGGTTGGCAATAGTATATTTGTCAATACAGAATCATGGACTTCTTGATAACGTTGTTCTCTGCATGCTCGTCTGCATCATTGCATGAACAACAAAAAATAATATTTTGGGATTATTAAATACGCAATGCTAAGCAAACTTGTAAGAGAATGATATTCATCCTCTTCCCCTAGCAAATAGTGCTCCAAAATGTTTTGTAACGTCTGGGGCCGAGAAAAAATTAGTGCACACCTTAAAATGCTGCCAGTTTACATGTACAACACATCCTGCAAAATGTTTCAGACAATGGATCTTAACAAATTGCTCTGACTGTAAAATGTAAGAAATTAGGTTATCAATAATAATTTTATTTATCAACCTGTAATGAGATAATACAAACATGTGCACTGGATGGCAAATTTATAATACGAAACCAACAAATGCCATAGTATATAAATTTTTTGAATAATTACTTATGATTTTTTTTTTAACAAAAGCCAGTATTCTTTACAAGTCTTAATTTAATATGTATTTAGTTTTTTTCTTTTGTACGATTGTTTGCAGTATAAACATTTCATGTAATAAAAGGTATTTAAAATTAAACACCTTGCATTTAGTTTAAGCAAAATGCGAAAATTTTAAAAAACTTTATTTGATCAAATTTTGCACTGTGTATGATTGCTATATGTAAACTATTAAGTACTATATTTTAAATATATTTGACGTGTATTTATTTGCTAGTTATGTATACTAAAACTCCAAGCAAAGTAATTACAAATGAAATGTAAACACTTTTTACAATGTGCAGAATCAAGCTCAAACACTTTAACGTCTTTCTTAAAGAAATTTAATAAGATATCTTGAACTTACAATATAATCTATTTGTCATTTTTAATTGATATCTAACTACTTTTCGAAATGCTTCTTCTCCTTTCTGCAATCTTCACGTGAGAATTAATTCCAAATGCAAGAAAATCTGCCATTTTATGAACATGTTAAAGTCAGCACCGAGCCAAAACCACCTCCCACACCAGACCTTAAGCTAAGGTAATGTAAGGTAAGGTGATTGAACTGCTTAGGGAGTAGCTCTTGAAAAGCCTAAGCTCAGTAGCACTGATATGGACCATACCTTAGGTGTTAAGATCACCTCGAAAAGTTAGTGAATAGACCCCCAGGACTGCTGGCGTTACATAGAGGAACTTGGTGGCAGCCTGGTTGAAGGAATTTTGCATGTCTGAGGCCTAAAAGCATTGGAACGCAGGGGGTGACTGAGACATGCACATCAAATCTCTCATCACTCTACGCGCAAAGCACTGAACTCGCGTGCTGTCTTGCCATTGATAATGCGCCCCTATGAGACTTTCAGCGGGTACCCTACCATTTCCAGATGTAATAATAAAAATTAAGGTTTGGTACATGTCCCTATTCTTTTTTAAATGTTTTGTACCAGAATGTTCAGACCTAAACATAATCATGGAAACACCTGTATGAGCCATTTTCACTATCAAAACATGCATTAGAGAGAAATGGAGGAACTGAGAAATGTATACAGATGCCGTAGGGATGGGCGAATAGTAACAATTCATTACTTTAGTATTTGTTACTATGAGTACCAATTCTTGGAGATACTCGTTACTCTAGTACCTACTCACGAAGGGAAGATGCACTGTAGCAAGTAACAAGTTCCTCTCCAGCCAGCTTGGTATGCCATATCATGTTGGGGGGGAGGGGTGATGGAAGGTGGAAACAGCCCTTACGTCTTTAGGAGGGAGGGAGGGGTATACCTTAGTTTTCTTCTAGCGTTTGCTGATACAGATACCGAGTTCCATGCGTCGCCAAGGTATTGAAGTTAGTAATATATTTATTTGGATTTACGCATACTTTGAAATAGCTATTAATCAATACAAAATAGTGTTATACATGTAACCTCAGGGATGAAATGTAACTTTCCAAGTGTTACACAAGTATGATAGAAGGAACAAAATGAAACAATTTTTACTTCCTCACAAAAAGAATTTTATGGTACAGATATTTATGAAGTTGTAGTTCAATAAAAATGATTTGTAAATAAATTAAATAGATAATGAAAATCTGATAAACATTATTTTTATATTTCGTTGTTTTTTTGGCTAATAAAGGGTTACAACATCGATCCACATGGCCATTTGTTTAATATTAATGCACAGTCAACTTCCCTACTATGCGAGATCAACTTGAACTTATGCTACAGTAAAAGAAAATACCCAACATAATTTCTAAGTACAATAATATATCTACAATTTACTATGTTAAGCAAAAATCTTGGGTTGAGTCGTGTTTGCTAAGCATACATATTTTTATTCTTGTAAAAGCATGTGCTAAGAGTACGAATCTTCGAGTAAGCAATTTGAGCAACAGTTCCTCTGTTTGCAGACCACTACTTTTTTTTCCCGTAAGTTCGGTAAACTGTAACGAGTAACTAAGTAACGAATACAAGGTAATGAGTCTTCAATTTTGAAATAACTAGTCATAACGAATACCCAAATGTAACGAATCAGCCCAACCCTAACAGATGGGTAACGTTTCTTAAATGCTATTTGTAAGCATACTTCACTCAAACACGTTGGTCAGTTTTTTAATAAAACTGTTTCTGCTGGAGCTCTGCACACCATTCAGTGGCCTGAGGCCAATATCAGAACTACTGTTGAATCATTTAAGTATTATCAATAGCTAGGCGGGGAGGGCTAACCTCCCTAAGGACAAGTGTCCCCTTCGGAACTTGTAACTCTGCCGTGCTGAGGGGGTGAAGCCCTGGTGATGAAAAACGGTGGTAACAGGCCGTTCTCTGTGAATTTCAGAATAAATATGTATAAGGAAGCGAACTGGAATAGTCTTTCCATCGACGACTCGCCTGAACTTGACTTAATGTTGTTTTAGGTATGCTATGCATGTGTACTCTAAGACAACTCTTAAGTTTCTGTATATAAAATTTGGCAGGTTATACTGATCCTGAAAAAACAGTTTCAGATATTCTCATGTGCTAAAAAAAAAACCTTGTAGTTGAAATGAGAATTAAAAAACTTGTCTTTGGGTACGAAATTGCTTGACGTATTTAGACACAAGTACAAAATACCATACTGTTTTTAATCATGTGTTTTCTACTAACCTGTGCAACACATTTCATGAGCCAGCTAGGCAGAGCTCCTAAAGGGAAACCTTCCCCCGACATAATGGTTTTTTTAAATTTTTTTTAGCATATTCATGTTTTTAAAAAAGAAAATTCAGAAAGTACTTCCACACCCAACTAGTTACATGAACTCATTATTACATCACAATCCGCGTATTCAAAAATTCATCGTTGAATCCACCGGTGTACACCGATTGAGGCATTTTTCAAACATCAGGTTGATTTTAGCAGTGTTTTCGTCTGCTTTCACACACACATTAATACAATTACATTAAATTTATAAAGATTTCTTTGCCCATATTTGAAACTCCCATGTCTGAATTATTATTGTATATTTTGGAATGCTTGAAAATTAAGAGTTGTATGTGTGTTTTGTTTTTCAGAGAAAGCATTTGAAAATTCATTGGTTGATGTTTTGGCGCATACCCACCAGATTTTCAGGCCGGTGGAACCGATGGATACACCAGTTCAACCAGACTCGCCAAACAATTAATTTTCGAACGTCCGGTGTACATCGGTGGATGCACTGTTGAATTTTCAAATACGCGGAATATTAATTTTGCTAAAATTTTACAAAATCAATATCGTGATGTATTTACACGATTTTGTAGTTCAGTCATTATGTCTTCACTAGTGTGCAAGGTCAATTGCTAGTTGAGTATAGGGCTACTTTAGGATTATTAAAAAAAAAAAAAAATTAACAAGCTGGGAAAAAACACAAATCCAATATGGTGGGGAAGCCCTTTTACACTGCGTCCAGTTGACAAACAAGTTACCGAGCATCGACTGGTGAATTGCATTCTGGTGTGTTGCTGCATCCTTTCGCCACAACTAAAATTAACATTGACGTCTCCCTTACTGTCCCACTTGGGAGGCAGCCCACTGCTGCTTTGCTCATGTACCAGGCATGCACGGCCGTGCATCCTGTGTGTGGGTCACCATACTTATTCATGCAGGAACGGGTCTTCGAACCAGATCATGATCTGTTAGGCCCATGTAACCTAGAGTAAACTCAGCCCAGTGTGTTTACAGAGCTCATTTAATCTGTACCCCTGAAAGCAGAGTCTAAAATTCGTAAGGGAAAGTGCTATCTCCCTTTTTCTCCCATTAAGTGACGCTTATACAGTCTGAGCGTGCAAAGCCATGTGGGCTACGTTCTTATATTAACCACGAACCCGAGACACTCGTAATTCATAGTATAATTATTCAGTGCTTATGCTATGTATCATTTTTGTTTTAAAAGGGCATATTTTAAATTCATGAATTGTCTTGCAAAAGATACTGGCAGTTCCTGCATCCGCCATGCCACGTGAGCAAAACTATAATTTTTCACTTCTTATTAAATCATTTGTATAATTTAATAACAGAATTTCAAGGGCTTATGTAAGTGTTAAATACTCCACACTTAATATATTGATTTATGCATACCTTGCTGGTCCATTCCAGCATGTGTATTTAATTATTATTTTTCTGACACATGAAGTGAACATAAGAATTCTGGAACTGAAAATAAAAAACTATACTTGTCAGAATTGTTCTATTAATTCCTCCAGTATCAATTGTCTTCTCCTATGTTTTTGTATGTATATTTTATCAACTGTATATATTACTAAATTTCGCTCGTGGTGTTGGCGGGAGCTCTTGTCGAGCCACCATCTTCGGTCTTGTTCAGCGGGCCAACAAGGATACATGTTTCGCGTTGTGGGAGCCTTCATCTACTTTTGTCTTGCCACTTAGCTGCAACAATAAGTTTTTAGTGTTCTGGAACCTTGTAATTGTTTTTGCTCCCCCCGTGTATGTATCATCCTCTCGGTCAGGCTTGCGGCCCTGGAGAGTTTATTACCTTTAAAGTTTACCACATGCTTAACAGTACTTTTGCCGCGTTGGTCGATCGCAGGCCTAAATGCCATGCTCGCTTAAGGCTAGGGTAGCTTTATTGTGAGAGAGTACCGTTTCTCTGCTCAATATAGCCATTTGTGATCCTAGTCTTTGTGTCTTTATTTGTACGTTTCATTTCTTCGGGACCTCACCCACTCCAGGAAACAACGTGCTCAAGTGTATGAATTGTGTAACCTGAACTTTTTTCTTAGTTAACTTATTTCTGCTTGGATGTGATATGCGAGGGGACCTCCACGTGGATGTCAACCTGCTATTGCCCTGAAATTAGAGTACATGTGCTCTGCCGTGAATAGATGAGCTGATGTGCTACGTACATTAATAACTTATTTCATAATTTTCAGTTATATTTCTAGCCATGAACCAGGGTTCCTCTCAAATCTGACTTACTCCGCCCTCGCTAGCAGCCAAACCATGTCAACATTGTCATTTTAGTCCATTCACAGTTACTTCCAACTTTTTTGAAGTCCTATATTTCCAGTATATTCCTCCACCTCATACAAACAAAGCTGAACCAAGTCTAGTAAATTGCACCAAAGGGAGCATCGTTCATTTGTGCATGGTCAGTGTGATTTTATTTTGCATAAGAACTATTCCTTACTAGACATTACCACCACACCTATTTTCTCTCTGTTTTGTTCATATAAATTATAAATGAAATAACGTAATATATAAATAAAATGTAACTAAAATTTCAATTTAACCAAAAATTAGGTATACCTTCATGTTGGCTTTCACGGTACTGAAATTTTACTATTCTCCGATGATAATTATTTGTGTTGCTCCTTGAAAGAATCTAGTACCGGTTGGCGACAGTAAGGTGTTTTTTTCTTAAGTTGTGCTTAGTTGCGACAAAATTTCTGATGGTCAGTTTTTAACACATTTTGCCTGCAAGTCAGGTGATGCATAGGAGACTTGTTACACAAAATGTATAGCAGTCGTTATTGGAGGATATATTTGTAGATGGCAATGTTTAAATCGCAGCTTGTTTGTTTGGAAGACCAACTGTAGTACTGCAATTTATGCATGTAACGCAAGCCAAGGAATATGGGGTTAGAATTTTAAATATAGCAAAAGAAAACATTTTGTAGCATAAATTAACTAAATATAAGGTATAGGAATCTGAATCATAAGTTAAATTTTTGCTATTTGAACTTTGTGCACACAAAGCAATGCCCAGATTAAAAAACTTCTGAGAACGTAGTCTGTTAAATGAGTGAGGTTCCTTGCGCCAAAAGTACATTCTCATACATCTATTGATGGGCTGTTTGCAGTTAAGTGAGCACTTTCGAAAGCTTTGGTTAGATTTCCCTCTTTATACTCATTTGGTATCCTTCCACGGTGTGTAAAATTTATATTGTCATGGGCTTAACCACTTTATGCATGCATCAGTCAAGAGAAAATTTAAATTGTTTGAACCTAAATAATGCTAATTCATTAGTACGCCAATTCACACACACATGCGCACATACACATGCACATGCGCACACACACATTATATATATATATAGATAGATTTATAAAAGGTACACTCGCAAGTCAATGTGTACAGTAGCATATATGTATTTAATGGGTATTGATTTTTTCTAAGGTTGATTTAAAAAGTGGTTGTTTTATGTTGACTCCAAATTCAAACTTTGTGGTTGCAGATTTAGTAGGAATTTTTTGCAGTTAACTTCCATTCAGAAATGCTTAACGAAATTTTTCACATTATAAAGCATAAATAATATGTAATATATTTTCAATTTTTGTCTAATTACTAGAGCTGCACTGTTTTATTAATTTTTGGCTAGTGACTGCTAGCAAGAAATAAGTATGTAATTATTTCTTGTGAGCAGTTACAAAAATAACAGAACAATAGTCAAGCAATACAAATTTTAGAAAATGTGCACAGGAATGCCTTATACACTGCCAATGTGTAAAATAAAACACAAAATCTCTGGTGCAGGTTGTGTTAAAAATTCAGTAAATCCTTAGTTGCTCCCATGTATCTGAGGCTGTTTTGCATCTCAAGACTTCATTACACATGATGAAAGCCCACAGATTTAACTATGGACATATTGTACTTTTCTCTTACTTCTGAAGGAAACTGTGCATACAGGCACTAAAAATGCTGCCTGCCTCCCCCCCCCTTTTTTATATCCTGTTGACTACAATTAATATGATAATACATTCTATTCTTGATTTTTACTTTTTCTGGCAAAAAAGTTGTACTGTCAGAACATTTATTTACTGAGATACGTGTATACATGCAAACAATTTCCCAGAAAATGATTTAGTACATAGTTCTCTTAGTCTGTCACCTGTCATATTGAATTTTTTTTATTTATTTCTTCCTGATTAAAATTTAGGACGATTTATTAAAAATGCTACAACAGAAGCTTAGCTAACTAAGGTACATTACGTATAATTAGAGACATAATACCTGAACTACTAACACACATTTATGCAACAAGTAACTTAATACAACATTTAATATACTAATTAATTCTCATTTTATAATAACAATCAGTGAACACCTAAAAAATTTGCACAGTGAAATGTAATGCTTCTATAATGAAACATTTTGGTGCGCACTTGTTCCACTCAGATCGGCTTGGCTGAGTTATAGTGTGCAAGCTGGCATATAAATAAAATGCATTTTGCCGAAAGGTCTGCTCTGAGCAGAACAATTGCGCATCCTTCTTAAGATGTGGTGGTAGAGTGTGTGTGGTGAGTGACGGCGTGATGTGTTGTATGACGTAGGCAACTCTGGTGACACGCTGAGCAGTTGCAGCAGTGTGAGCAGCGTGGGCAGCTGCGACTCACAGTGCTGGAGCCCACAACAGGAGCTGGGTCCACTCGCTGTCTTCTCATTAGTGTCCTCTGCGCCGCACGGGCACCCGCCCTGCCTCGCCGCCGCTGACCCGCAGTTCCGTGACGGCGTCACAATACACTCCAAGGAGAAGGGCGGTCAGTACCACAACAATACATTTCTTTCTCCAATGGGGGCGGTGGTGAGCACTCACCTCACACCAAGGCAAACCAGGTTCCATTCCCGGTGGGGTCGCTCCCAGATTTTCTCAAGTGGGAATTGTGCCGGAGGATGCTGTTGGTTGGCGGGTTTTCTTGGGGATCTCTAGTTTCCCACTCCCTTGCATTCCGATGCTTACTCACCTTGCTTCACCCTCATCGGCCCTCAAGACACTGATGTTGTCATCCAAACATTTTCACTCACTCCACTTCTTTTCCACTGACAGTGCATACGTGGAGCTGTTTTCTGCATCTGAGGCAGAGAACCGCAGGAACGATAGTACTTCAACTGCGCCATCACCACTATGCGCAAAGCTCTTAACTGACGTAAGAGTGTTATCATTGTGCAGCGTGTACATACAAAACTTTGTGATAACTGTATCATTTCAATAGTGGAAAGTTCAATGCAGGGTCATGAGTATTTTTGTATGTATTTGAGGTGTATATTTCAAATACTACACTTTGAAAAAGTCATTTTTACGTATGTTTGAGTGCTCTGAAATGTTATTTCTAATGTGCACCAACAGCTAATCAGTGGTCTCAAATGGCGGAACACTTGTCAGAAGTGCCAACAGTAGACAAATAAAGGCATTAACATGGCCAGAAGAGTTTTTGTCAATGTTTATAGGAATTGTGTTTTTCTCAATAAGGAGATAATTTGTATAAAATTATAGCGTGGGTATTTATTTCAGGTGAAAATAATTTAATAAGAACTTGTCCTTACTCTATTATTGTTTATCAACACCATTTTTGATTGTCTACTACTTCTGAGAGCACTTGTCCTGCCTGCCTTTTGCCTTCAACCGATAGATGCCAAAGTCACTGCATCAGCATCAGTAGAAAAAGGAACGCTAGTCAGTCATCTCGGCTGCTGACAGTAAGAAAAAGGAATGTATGTAGCTATAAACTAAAGACAAGCTAGACCGATGTTCATAATCTGCACATGTGCGCAGAATTGACTCCACCCACCACCAATACCACCTGTCAGTCACACGACCAACAATGATGCACATGTTTATTTACATTTGAATTTTAGAGAGACCCATTCTTTTAATAGCATGAAGTACATAACCTAACTTGAGTATATTGTGGTTGCATTAAAACTAAGTAAAAACACCTTCAAAGCACTTTTTTGCGTCAATGTAAAAACCTCAAATCCAAACCATGTTGATTTTGGTTGTGCCATTGACAGAAAAGCCTTCCAGTGTTGAAACAGTGTGTGTGGTTACTGTAAAACTCACATGCACACTCTACCCCATTGTCCCTCTGTGGTTAGTATGAGGCAAGCCAACTTCCCTATTCTACCCTGTGTATTTTCTTAACACTGGCTCATCTACTAGATCCAGAATTATCAAAATCATGTGATATGTTGATAATGCTTGCCTACATTTAGACTTCCGACAAGTCCATGTGTTCATAAAAGTAATATTTTGTATAAATAAAAAACTTTGTCATAGTATATGTAATAATAATAGTAATAATAACAGTTAAACAGCAAGTTGGCCTAATTGAGAGTTTGTCAGGTCTACTTGCAAAATATCAGTTCAAGGTTGAGATGCAAAAAAATGGTTCCTGTATGATCCACATGTGTACTCCGACATACAATCCATCCAATGTTGTGAATCCAAAATTGATTAACTGCACTGTTGGAGTGCACATACTGTATACACAACAGCATGTAAATTTATTAGTATTTACCCGTCATAAAAAAATAATGGAACTGTTTGAAATGGCGAACGTGATGCAAATTAGTTTTGAAAGAAATGCAGCAGCACATTAACCAGTGCTGCATTTTCCATCTTCTCCAGTGTAGCAATTGATACTGATAAACTTACATGTGAGCTATCAGACAGCCTCTATGGTAAAAGTAGCTAAATCCATTATATTCAGAACACAAGGGGTTGGGTTCAAATCCTTCATAAACAGTGGAGATGTGTGTTGTTTTTGTTGTAGTAACAGTAAGTTTATGTATAACGTAGGTATGTACATAGTCCCTTCAACAGCTGTGTGACAAACTGGGGATGGTGAGTGAAACTACATAGGCAAAATATTAGGCAGTTTTGAATACACTAATCTTCTAGTAGTTCACGTCCTGTAACTTAACCGGTCCAGTACATCTGGAATAAGTTTTCTCAGAATGCTTAGCACGATGGAGGTCACTTCTCTGACTTGCAATTTAATTTTTTTAGGAAGCGTTATTTTGTATGGAAACATTCTTGCATGCTTCCCGTTTCCCTTGACTGCCTTTCAACATGTTTGAAAAGAAGTGTCTAACCTGCAGTAAAAAGGTCACAGGTTCAATTTTGACCTTTCTACACGTAGCTGAAATGTTTTTTTTTTTTTTTTTTTCCCCTTTCAATGTGCAGTTCTCTTCCCATGGGTCCACTTCACTGAAATCCATGATATGCCAAGAAACTACCAGCTTCCAAAACTTTACAAAGACCATGCTCTGAGTAATGGGTCCATTTTACAGCAAGGTAATGTTTACTACATATGTCGTAATTTTTTCTTTCTAATTATGTAACAATATCATTAACATCTAAAATATGCTAGTAATGATTTTCCAGGGCTAAGTGAAAAATGAAGCATCTAGTGTATTACGAATTATAAATTTGTTTCAGTAAACCAAAAACAGATTTAATGTTTTTTTTTTTACTGAATATTTCACATACTAGAACATACTTTTGAAAGCATTAAATATTTTAAGTATTTCCGAGGTAGAAAACAAATCATTCATTTAGTGAATTATGGCTATATCTACTGGTACAGTACCTGGCTTTGCATTCATTTTTTTACTTAGGTTCTATATATTTTTCCTTTTTCTGTAAAATGTGAAAATTATTGGTAGGTACTGATAAGGCAGACTGCACACACAAAAATGCACTTCACTGACTAGGGCCTTTGGTTCAGTAAACAGTACATTGGCATGCTTAAGCTGCAGATGAGTAAACATAATTTCTTTATACTTAATTAAATTTTAGAAATAGTGTAATTCAAGAAAGTCCGCAGTGCAATGAATTCTATTACATAGAGAATATTGTAAAATAAGAGTCTCTTCCAATAAATATATATATCAAAGTATGCCAAAGAATAATCTTAAAACTTAATGGCAAAATAAATTATCATTAATATGTATAGCAACCTATGTTTGACTGTGATACAACATAAACTACATCGTATAGTAATAATGAATTAAAAACCAGAGTAACAAGTGTTTCCTGTACAGTAAAGCACCTTGTCAGAGCAGCTATATAAAAATATGTATATTTTGAATGTGAATGTTTTTTTTTACTAGGCCTGTATCAAGAAGTAAGGGGAATCATCCCAGAAAATGATGTCCCACAACTTCCCGATAGCCACACAAGCTATATGGTGATAGGGTTTAAGAGTGCAGAGAAGAACTTCAACCAGGTAAATTTTATGGATTGTAAACAAGTTCACATCTCACTGTCAACATTATTACAAGAAGTTGCAGTTTTTAAATTATTTTCTCCAAGAACACATTCACTCATTTTTTTTGAGAAAAAAATGATACAACAAACTAGTACCATACATAAGATAGTAACAGGAAACATTTAGTAACAAAGGATGTTAGCTACATTTCATTTCATTGATATCTAAATGTTATAACATTGTTCAGTGTGCATACATTATTTCTTTACAAAATAAAAATATTTTTGAATGCACAGTTTGTTAGTTGCTTGTCAAAGTCAGGACTGCTCTGTAGTAACGTAAAAATGGAACTAAATGGCATACAGGAACAGAATACAGATGATTGATAAGTAGAAGATTTATACTATCTTGTTTTGCAAATGTTTTAAAAATATTAAAGTCAATTTTTGAAATTTAAAATAAGCTCTTATATGCAGGATATACATTTGTTATGATTGTGATACGGGGTTTGGGGCATAAGACATGGTAACTATTAAATTTTGTGACTAACTGTTATACGTGCACGTAATGGTATGTGTCGCGGGGAAGACAGGCGGTCCTAGTGCGCATTGACAATGTCAAATGGCACAGGGTTGGCCTGTATACGCGCAAAGAGCAATGTGAAATTAGTTGTCCGGTGACCGCCGTGCCAGCTGGATGTAACCAGTGTTGAGCAGCGCTCGTACATCAAAATAGCCATTTTCTGTGGGAGAACTGCCAGAGAATGGCACAGGGAATTTGGTAGAAGCTGTTGGGAATAATGCCCTGCCAATAGTCGCGAGGTGGGTAGGAGCGTTTCACCGAGGACATGTACAATTGTTGGCGTGTTCTTTATTGTCCATACACATAGTTCTTACCTTGTCCAGTCATGTGTCTATTTCACATTATCCACACGCGCCGGTACTCTCACACTACAACATAGTTGCCATGACTTATGCCCCAACCTTTGTATATAAGTGTGACATAGCTCTTTAAGGCAGAGCTTAAACACAAGTTTATTGAAGATCGAACACGAAGGGTCTGTATAATTGATATGGAATTAAGATCTTCAAACACTATAGTTGCTGTAATCAGATGTTGCATTAAATTTCATGTGACTGTAACTAGCTTTACTAGTTACCTGTGGTCTGTTTTAATGAGCATCTTATACTTGTAACACAAAATGTTTGCCCTAAATCTCACCTTTCTAAGATTCTGAGCATGAAAATACACCCTAAAAACTTGTAATGCTTAACAGGTAAATATCATTCAATGTACTCAGTATAATAGTGTATAACACTACAGGTAAATATATACATGCAAAATAAATTACTATTAGTAGTGTGCAAATGAACTAACAGGAACATAGTAATCTAAACACTGAACTATTTTAATGAACCCTGACACTACTGACAGCTACCAGTGGCAATTGGTGTTCATGCCTTTACACATTATCAAGGACATTCGCAACACTTATGAATAACTTTACTCCAGAAGTCTATTATTAATGCTTTTCCTAACTGGTGGTTTGGTGCATACCGCAACCTCATGCCTGTGTTACAAGGCAAGAGGCTTTGTATTTAACATACATATGTTATGGTCATACCCTGAAGAGCTACCAGAGTTCAGAGGTTTTGGTTGGTGCACGAATGCCAGTGAAAAAGTGAAGTAAGGTAAAGATGGAGGAGCTGCAGAATGCAAGGGTGGGGGAAATGGGAGAGCCCTGAGAAAATCCACCAACCAATGGCAAATTCTGCCAAGTTTCTCACATGTGAAAATTTGGGTGACCCTGTTGGGAATCAAGCCTGGTTGGCCTTGACAAACTGTTATGCCACTGCAGCCCCAAGCACAACCAGTAAAATATTTGATTATTACTACAAATATGGGCTTTCGAGATAACTTGGTACTATCTGCCTAGTTAAATTTCAGATGAAAGTTTTAATATCTGCACACTACTATTTTCCTTATAAATAAAAATTGTTAATGATTAATTACACAGTGAGGTGCGTACTGTAATCCATTGGTTATAAATGAAAAAGTATAGTACAGTATTACCCCAAATGACTGTAAATAAACTGTGCTTTGTAGAAGAAAAAAATATTTCCAACACTTCCTTCCAAACTGAGTAGATGGAGGAGGTACGGCATGATGATTGAACAGTACGGTGAGTTTGGTGTTTGGTCCAGGTGATGCTGGATACGTGGAAGGACTGGAGTGGAGCACGCCACATCTACATGTACCTCCCAGATGAGCTGGGTCTGTCCAGGATCAGCCTATTTCATCGGGAGGCTCCTGACAACATGTCCCTCTTCAAGTACATTGTTTTGGTCGAGTGCCGCAATGTAGTCACGAACCATCAACAGGTACCGTTATGGTGCACAATCAATAATAATTATAGCTATGGGAATAAAAATTAAATAGCAATTGCGTACATGTATACACACTACTTAAACTTCAAAAACTTTCCCTTAAAATTCCTATCACTCGAGATGTAGTGCAATAATACAGACAACTGTAATTAGCTAATACATCTGTTGTCACAATTATAATGAGTATATAAAAACAGGCTTGTGATACTTCTTAATTTTGCTTATTATTAAATCAGACCATTAAAATATTATGTATTTCGTGAGTGTTGCTGGACAAATCTGTGAAGACTGTAGAATAACGCAAGGTGAATTTTTAGCTCAGTGTCAGTTCAGTCAAGAATTTTATATAAATTCTCTTTGTTGAGTGAAATCCTACCCAAACCTAATTTTAAAAATAGTCACTATTTTTAAATGACTCACAACCGACATGTATTTTTTACTTTCTCATGCGTCTTAATTTTGAGCAGACTAACTGCCCAATGCAAATTAAATAGAACGTGTTTGCAAACTGTTACACATTTTATACATAAATTGTGGTTACAAGTCAGTTTGGGCTGGTTTTATACTTTGTTTAGATTTAAAATTATTAAAGCGTATAATATTCTGCACCAATTATTATCTTTAAAAAAATATGTAAGCCCAGTAAAAGTTACATGAATTTCTTGCAGCCATGCAACCAAGTGATATCTTAAGTATGTGGATGAAGATGTGCTTAGGTTGTTTCGAGGGGAGGAATAGACCTGCTAATAAGAATTATTATACTTTTCTTCATAAGAAAGAACATTGAAAGGAATATTTTAAATTAGTCTATGATACATGCACAGTTACTGACATGAGAATTTTCCCAGACTGATGCTACATTGTTATTTGAACATGTAGGACGTGAAGCATCACTGGAGTTCTGGATCTTGCATGGAAGCTGTTTTCACAGTGGCATCCCTTCTACAAGCTGGCACAATATGCAGGCATACGTCAAATGGGAATGCACATTAAATTGAAGTTGAAGTTCCCTTTTTAAAAAATAAATACCACCAAGATATACATATACTGTCGAAAAGTTGTCTTTAAGCTCGGTCCAAATGAAAAATTTGCTTTTAATAAAGAAAAACTGCACGTGGCTTATAGTTCACTTTTTATACTACTGTATGCTCCTGGTGAGACCGCTTACATAGTCTAGGAAACTTGCCCCGTCTGCGCAGTTAGTTCATTTTGCTGTCCATAAAGTGACTCTCCAGTCTGTTTGAGTCCATCATTTACATACGTTAATAAAAGTCATGGTAATGAATTTGTAGTTAGTTAAAGGCAAAGAATCGTAATATCATTTGCATTAACAAACCAAAGGTACCAAGACCAAACCAGCCAAAAAGCGAGTGTGCGTCAACTGTATGCCCAATGTGGAGCGTATAGCTCCAAGTAAAAATAAATAAATAGAAGAAAGAAAATCCAAAGTGCATCGATATATGAAAGGCCTTTGTTCTTACAAGTAATGAAAATATAAATACATAGCCCAGTTATGAAAGGGAAGCGTCGCTTACGTAGCTTCCATGGACGCTTCACCACTGACGGTGGGTTAATATACATCAGCACCTTTGTGCAACAATTAGTTTTCTTGTTTCATGGATTCCTCTATTTTCTTATGAAATACTTGCGAGATTGCAGTTCAACTACTTTTCTTTAATGGCATTTAACGATAAGTCTAATATAATTTTTTCTTTCACAGGGACATCAATAACATCCTTATACTAGCATGCACAATCTTTTTATCCACAATAGTGTGAACAGTATACTACACACAAATTTGCTGCATGCATTTATATTAATTTCAGCATAAAGGGGAACACCTGCAGCTTTGCATCTTTAGTCTTCAAAAACATAACTGTGCCATGTAAAAAGAAATACAATGTTGAATGTTTCAGTTCACTTTAGGCTAGAAGTCAAACTAGTAGATTCCCATAGTATGCTTAAAGTACAAGTCATGTGTGAGTTAATCAGTAGAATTTAGCAACATTTTGATGCTTAGTATAGAGAGGTCCTCAAGCTACACAAAATAGAAGAGAATAAAGGAAGTGGTTGTGTGTAATATGAAAACCACAGTTCAAACAATTTAACAATCACAAAGCCACTATATAATGACACTGATGAATATTGGCAGTTGTGTATAAAAAAATACAGTAGTGATCTCAAATTTAGTGCATGCTAAGTGATACAGTATAATGAAAGAAACCAAAAATCTTCAAAACAAATAATTTTTGCAACTTATTTGATTAAAGATTTATGCCTATGTTGTGAATTGAGTATAATGTGTATATTGTTTTCCAGGTGATGTTACTGGACTTTGTACAACGGCTGCGTGTGGAGAGGGTTACAGGTTACCTGTCTGTATACAGCCCGCAGCTCATTTAATTAAATTACTTCACAAATATTACAATGCAACCCACCATTTTTTTTTTGTGACTGCACTACACCATGTTGATTAGTGGGTGCTAGTCAGTGAAATCACAAGTGATTTGATTCACATAGCGATAAGCAATAAGAGCACAAATATAATTAATAGGATAAAATGTAATTTTTACCACTGACATTGTACAAAATACTTTATAGTTTGTAAGTATGTAACTTGCTTTTGAGTTCACAGGCTAATTTACTGTAACTTTGCAGAGGCAAAAAAAAAAAAAAAAAAAAAAAAAAAAAAAATCACACTCACTCTGCTAAAATATATTCATGGCCATTTGTGTGTACATGTTAATGTTTCATCTTCATCTCAGATTATTTACATCAGTCGTCATTAGTCAATATGTTTTATAAACTTGAAATTTTCTATTATATTATGTACATAGGTGTCATACAATAATTGTGCACATACAGATAAATACGTTATATTTAACTGCAACATTATATTAATATTGTCTGTGTAAATATTCAAACAATTTTATTCTTATTGTTTCTAGAAACTTTTGTATAAGCTTATAACATTAATTATAATTTATAAAACTGTTGTGTACATAGTTAATAGTGTAGGCATACAATGTAATTATAAACAGTGTCATAAAAGTATGAACCATTTACTTGCACTTTTTATCACCTAGAAATATGAATGTAGTATACAAATACATTAATCATGTGTTTAAAACACCATATATATATATATATATATATATATATATATGTTGTGACTCTAGTTGCTAGTTTACTAGTCGACTCTTGATGTATCGTTATCGCATGTACTGATAAATCGCATCCATCCAATAATTTTTTGTGGCCTGGCGAAATTCCTATGAAAATAATGTTAACATAAACCGCTTGCATCGTTTATCGCATGGTGCGTCAATCGAAGTATATTTCAGGTCCCTTCACCCAAGATTTCCGCAACTATAAGCTCGTTGTTTATGCAAAAGCCTAGTAACTGGATGTTAAATATGTCACGTGCGCCGCCATTTATTATTACTCTGCAACGCTTTGTCTAGTGTATTCCCAACACGTCTGTGCGACACTGCAACCGTGCGGTATGGCGCGAGTCTGGCTTGCTACTTCCCCGTACATGCTTGAAGAGAGGAGAAGTGGTTACCTAGCAACCAGCATGACGATCTAGTGTTCTCTCTCTCTCTCTCCTCTTCTCTCTCTCTCATATGCTTTCGAGAGGGGAAGCTGGTGTCTAGCAAAAGAATAAACAAGTGTCTCAGCTGAGTGCGCTTACCTTCGAACGCCGACCACAGAGCAAATGGTTTCGCCTGAAAATATTATGCATAACATTTTAATGAGAAATTATTATTTGCAAAGATGTTTTCTTTTGTGATTAAAGTTCTTTTTTCCTCAAGATCGGTGTTGTATCTGGCATAAAATAAACATAATTTTAAAACGTATTATTTAACTCGAGGGGTATCATATTCGCGAATAAAATTATATGCCCAGAAGCATATACTTTACCTCTCCTTATCACCAAAAATTGTCTGAATATCGAGCGAGTTGTATTATAAGAGTAAAGTTCATTTTCAGTAACTTCTTGATGGAAATCCGAGGATTTATATTAATTAATTTCAATAGACACGCGTCTTTTGAATAAACTGATAAAATGTAAGGGTCTATTCGACACCTTTTCCCACTTTAAAATGGGTAGAACCAAGTGCAGTGAAACTCACGACAGGGAAAATGAGGATGTGGTTTTGAATGATTAATTATTAAAGACAGTGAATAAATCAATAATTATATTTGCCTTATTCATTCATTTCTGTATCAAAATTACACGGTTTCTTTGCAGTAAAATATTAATTACTTTAAACGACAGACATTTGCCACGGGCTCCAAATATATAGCAGCGTGGAGGGGTAATCCTCCCGCCGCCACCCCTCGTCCACCAGCCGCAGTGAACACACTACCTGATCGATAACTTCTCAGCGCTCTCTCAACTGATTGAGTGCGTGCGGAACATTCAAAATTTGACTTTCATTCGGTGTCATATCATTTTCAGAGGGTTTGAAAGTTTTAGGCTAGTTTGCATTTGGTGTCAGATTACAATAAATGATATACAGTACTTCAAGAAGTTATTTTCTTTATCTAAATGAGTTTAGATGAAATATTTTTTGATGTATTATTTGCAATAATACTTTTTCTAAAATTCCCATTTTTACTGTATTTATTAGCTCAACTTTACTCGCAGATAATGGAGAGCTCTTACTATACTCAACATAAAGTTTTATAAGGTTAGAAGTTGCATTTTATTAGTGTACATGTCAGAAACCTCATTTACTGAAATCCCGCATGTATGGACATTTTTTTGGCAGTCCCCTGAATGATAGCTCGAGAGTCGACTGTAATACACAATGTAGTTAATGACGTGCAGCAGTACCGTTTAGAGATGGTTCTGGTCCCTTCATCATTTAATTTGGTACCAGTCTGATACGTTACTATCATCTTCTTAATAAATTGAGCGAATGTAAATACACAGTCACACCATCCAGGGCTTAAGAGAGTAAGCCACTCAGTGGTTGTAAATGTGGAGCCTTTTTTTCCCCTCAACTGCAACTGCTACCTACAGTTTACAACAGTATGCATTTGGTAAAATAAAACCCATGTATTTGGATACATGGGTGTGCACATACACCTAACAGTCCTGTGAATTTAGTAAATTGTAAGCATGAGTTTTGCACTGCAATTGCTGGAGTGAAATCGTCCATTACACCACAAACAATGGTATTGAGGTGGTGTTGATGTTGCTGGAGTTGGTCGGGTCCCAGGATGGGCTGGTGGCCTGGTGTCCTCCGAATCAGGGGTTGGAGATGCCGAATGGTATGTCCTCACCCCTGCGGATAGCGACGACTCAGGTGAGGATACCCGGTGGTCTTGAGTGCTAGAAATGTGTGTTGGGAGGAATCTGGGAGGTGAGGCCTCTCCAGCTGATGGTCGGTGTGAGCTTGTTCCCAGGGGGTTATGCTGCAAAGTGCAGTTGGAGCTGGGTTACAGCTCAGGTTAGCTTTGGAGGTGTTAGATACCCTTCTGATCTTCTACTGAGCACCACTCTTCCAAGTGTATGGCATAAGGAAGGTACAACTACCAGCCTCGCTAGAGTGAAGCATGTGACGATGGTCCTTAGTTCTGTGTACTTCCAAGGCCGAATAGCACAGACAAGAGTCGTACCTGGTGCCCCTTCGTCCGGCCCGGTTCAGAGCAGTGGGTTTCCTCGGGCTGCAAGTCAACAACACTTGGGTGTGGGTCCTAAAAAGGGGTCAGACCTCCAGGACTAACTCATGCTCCCTCCAGCCTAGTTCAGAGTGGTGGACGGAGTAAAGGTTGGCCTGACTAGCTGCCTTGTGGATGTTTTGCAAGTGGTCATGGCTCAACCTTACTGTAGACGAGGTGCTCAGTATGGGTGTGTAGTCGACATACGTGCGTCCTGGTGAAGGAGCCACAGTCCACTATGGTTTGTACTTGGTTGAGCGCAGTCTCCTGTTTCACTCTGGTGGACATGGTAACTACGTAGGACTAACACAGTTACACTAAGAAATTAACATTCAGAAGTAAACAAGAATATGTATATCTTCTAAGACGATTATACAAGGTGACCTGTACTACCTCCTAAATTATCCCCAAGTCGAACGGAAGTTACACTACATGAATCAAGGTGAAGGAGACCTGGTCCTAACTGAACAATGCAATCCAGCTAGGTAGTTACAAAAATAACTGGCCCTAACTAATTCTAACTGTTGTCTAGAAGGGACTGTTGAGGACCACTACCAGAAGGGTAGTGGTGTTGTGATTGCCGTTACCAGTAGGTAAGGCAAGAGGGTTGATGACGTCTTTGGGAGGTGGTGGTGAAGAGCCTCTGGAAGGTGTTGTTGCAAGTCGCTGAAGAGCTTCTGGTAGCTCGTGAGGACCTGGTGGTCAGCAGAGATCTCTAGCACCAAGAGAGGTAGAGCAAGCTGCTAGAGTAGGCATCTTCCGGCCTGGTTCAGAGCGGTAGAAAAAGCAATGCGTACTGATGTCTTCGGGCAGCGCAATGACTTATATTCTCCTTGTCCATGGGCCCTCTGTGGCATGTTGGTGCAGGGAGGGGAGTTTGCAAGCATCGCCCCTCGAGTTGTCTGCTGGAGTCATCTGCTAAGGTTGTCTGCTGATGCAGCGAGCATCACCCCTTGGTACTGGTGTGGTGCAATCCCTTGAACCACATGACCTTGGGTGGTGGGCTCTGCCGATAGTGTCTCACTTAGGGGAGATTGATGTGACGTCAAGACTAGAGTGAACAGTACAAGCTGGACGGACGTGTCTATAATAAGGCTCTCATTGCAAGGGCGTATCCTGTAGGTATGTAACCAGTGTCCAGTATTGTTATAACCTCATCTTGGTTGACGTGAAGGTACGTTCAGATGAGGCAAAGTCGAGTGTGTGGTAGTCAGGAAGTGTATTGCATGCCAATATAATTTTCCAATTTTTAAAATTGGGTATAAAATTAAAAAAAAAATTCCATGAAAGTTCACAATAAAAAGATTTCAGAAAAATGTATGTACTACATGAAAATGGTCACAGAAGTTACTTGTTCTACAGAAGGAATCTTATGTAAAACGTGAAAAATAGTTTTTCGCAGTAATTTTGTAACAAAAATATAGCATTCATTCTCCATAATATGAAAAACATACTCCAGAAAACAATGTAAACTTCCATGATAGCCAACTGGGCAGTTGTGTTTTTGCGATAATAGGATCTGTAAAGTTGAGTTGAGAGATTTGGATAGTTCTTGAGGCGCCAGTCTACCTGGCACTTGAAGTGCATTGCAGTGTGTTCGAAATACATGTTTTCCTACGAAATTATTAAACGTGCATCCAGTGTACTGACCTACGAAAAGAACAAACATTTCAGACGAGGGCTGAAATGGTGTTTCTAATTACAGTGAGGTCTTGAAAACACTTAACAGAGCATACCAAAAAGGCTAAAAACTGCTTTTTAAAAGCGTTGTATCTCAAAATGTACATGTTGGATCCATACAAAACTAGTCAAGGGGCATGTATTGAACCTTCCTACACACTTTCCACCAATAAAATAATAGGTTCGCCGCTGAAAGTCCCATATGTACACGCAGCACGACGAGAACACTGCATGCCAGTTCAGAGCCTTGCGCTTAGCGGCGATGGGGGACTTGATGCACGTGGCAGGGTCTCCTTTAACACTCCCTCACCTCTGCTTCAAACGCGGAAAAAAGCTCTAGGTAGACGGGTGTCTTAACGAGTTCTTGAAAGCTGATGGGATGAAATGAGGTGAGAATGGAGCAGTACTGGAATGCCAGGGCGGAGGAAACGGGACATCCCCAAGAAAACCTGCCCACAAACTGCATCGTCCAGCACGATTCCCACTTGTGAAAATCTAGAGTGACCTGAACCCTGAACTTTACCTGTAAAGAACACTGATCTAGTGAGAAACCTAACAGCTAGACATTGATTAACAGCACAGCTATCCAGCAGCAAGCGTAGCAACTGCACATTGGAGTAACAGCATAGCTATGTTGTGGATCGTGCAGCAACTACATACTGGCTAAACAATGCGGTGGTTGTTAGTGTTGTCAAATATCAGGAGTTATATGTATTTACTTGTGTATAGCTCACCCTTTTTTCTCAAAATAAAGGAAAAAATTTCTGTAGTGTAATTATACATGGAAAAAAAAAAGGGGGGGGGGGGGGATGGTGGCCATAAATTGTCCCGGGATGTTGAGGGAAGTGACAAGACTGTCTGTTGTCTCATCTCTCCCTTTTACATCACTCCTCTCTCAGGGACCCTTCAGTTAGTGTAGGTCGCAAAGTCACTCCCTCCCCCTACCAAACTAATGGCATCCTGTCATACCCAAACCAGAGCTGTCACTTGTTTACAGCCCCCTCCCTCTTGTAATGACATCCCAATGTTGCCCCCAAGCCCTTTTTTTTTTAATAGAGAGAGAAGGGTAGTGTGACATTCTAGCACCACAAAAAAAAAGAGAGCTGGCACTTCTAAAAGGAGAAAAAATAAAAACAAGCCAGACATGTTAAGTAGCAGGAGTGTGAGGGTCCGGAATTTTTTTTCTCGCTTTTTGCACCCAAATGATTAATTAAAGTATTTTCCAAACATATCTCAATCACCTCACATTAATGTAAAAAAGAATAATTTGTTCCATACTTACTAACAGGGAGCCATGAATGTTTGGTGCAATTTTATAAAAAAAAATAATTTTTTTCCCTGGAATTTGTTGCAAAAATCATGGTGCATGCTATACACGAGTAAATACATATGTATTCTTGAAAATAGTTGACTGTGTGTCTTTATACAAAAGCAATCCGTAAATGGTATAGATAAAAATGTTTAACTACAGTTGCAATATTCATTCAAAAATGCAGTCAATGATAGTGTAAAATAAATAGTGGTTGTTTACATTGTGATACAGTTTTCAATACAAGAACTATGGCTGAGATTATCTTTTTAAATGATTGTGCATGCACTGGCTGTGCCGCTTTTTGAACAAGGGAATTAAACTGCATTGCTTAATGTATAGCGACAGAAAAATGTGTACATTATTTTGTTTCTTAAAAAACAAATGTGATTATTTTTGTAGAATATAATGGAAATACTGGAGAGAAGCACACAGTGCTATTATATGCTTTCAAAAGCACAACAACCTCTTTTGGCAGAGTGAAATATATTTATTTAGATGGAAAGCCATTTCTATTGAAGACATAAAAATTACACTTTCTAAAGAAATTATAAATTTTCTACTGAAGTGGTGGTTCAACCCTGTGGTCTCGTGTATAGCAATAATTTTTCCCCGGGATTTTCTCCAAAATTACTATGTGTGGCTTAGAAGAGAATAAATATGGTATCCTGCAAGTAGTCAGGTTACAGCAACAAATTATAGCTAACAGAACATGTCTTTGTACAGTAAATTACGTACCAGTCAGTATCTGATTTGTGGTCTCAATATAAATTCACCAGACTTGACAGAATCTATACTGTGACACAAAACAGAATAGTTCTGTTTTCGTGTCACGGTATCAACTATTATGTCTGTCCTACAGGTAGGGTCAATAGCTTGCTTATTACTGTTTTTTTTTTGGAATTCTGTTGGTTTTCTTGATTAAACAATGAATAATGACACATGGCATTACAACCTTAATGGTATGCAGCCAAAGATGAAGTCTCAGAATAAAATAGTCACTTTGTTTCATAATATTGGTTTTCTCCCCTAAAATAAGTATTGGAAGAGTAACCATGTAGAATCCTAATAGCATAACTGACATATTTTATTCCATAAAATAGCATCAGAAGATGTAATGTTGAATTCGTGATGATTTGTATGTAAAAATTTATATATATATATATATATATAAAAGAATTAGGAGTACTTAGAGAGTAGTACTCGTTGACAGGTGTGCACACACATGCAGTAGGACGACACATTTTCCACGCGGTTGCGCAATCACAACGTTTTGCTGGCTAAGCCAGCTTCATCGGGCGACGAGTTGTAGAACATTGCAGTATGGCGCTGGTAGTGGTAAACCTAGCAGCCGGATGGCAAACTACGGTGTTGCGGGAAAATTGAAAAATATCCGGTATAGCTGATGAGTGTGGTAAGAGCTGTGATTATCTTATGTTGAGGCCTGACCGCTGCCTGGACTTTGTTATAATTTGATGAGCTAATTCCCAGCGTCTTAGTTCTGAGCTACTGCTTGAAGGTGGCAGGGCTCTCATAACTCTGGTACTGTAGCAGGAATCAAAATCGTCGTTGTGTGATGCTGCATGTGCTGCAACTGGTTTGTCCTGTAGGTTATTGATGTGACCAGCTATGGTTTAGTTTGGTATCTGCTATGTGGCCCTTCATTCTCTGCCTGAGTCTGTTGGTGGTGAGGCCGATGTATTCTGCATTGCAGTGTTGGCACTGTAGCTGACAATTTAGATTTTGTGTTGCACAGTTGTAGTTGCCTTGGATGGGGCATGTATAGCTAGTGAGTCTGCTATTGAAAGAAGTTGAGGGTTGGTGGATGGCATAGGTGCCAACTGCGTGAGCTATTGCATGGGTGGGATCCTTTGGGGGTGATAGTTTGGTTGGTATATGTGGTGGGCTGCAGCTTTGTACGAACCAGTTTGTTGCGGAGGTTAGGTGGCCTTTTGAAGACCAATCTGGACGGTTTGGAGAGCAGGTCTTGTGTTTGTTGTGAGGAAGCCAGAATTTTGTATCCAGAGTGGAGAATGTTTCCGAGTTTACTTAGACCTTCATGATATGGTACCACCAGGGGCATCAGAGTTGTTGACCTTGGTTTGTATTCCGGTATTTGAGATGACTTGCTGAATCTGTCTATGGACAAAGTGCCTGGGTTAGCACCTGTCAAGGAGTGCACTGGCTATTTGTTCACACTGTTTGTCGAGATCACCGTTTGTGGAGCAGATACGTTTAGCTCTTGTGGTGAGACTTTAGGGTACGGATTTTTTGGAGGTTGTTGGTGGATTTGGTGTGTACAGCAGTTTGAATTGTACCAGCGTGGAGAGAGAGTTCAACGTCTAGGAATATAGCGTGTTTGGAGTATGACCAATTGAACTTGGGTGAACTGTGCGTTTAAATTGTTCAGAAAGTGAATTACGCTGTCTTCAATGGAAGTCCATATCATGAAGATGTCGTCGATGAAACACATCCAAAAGTGTGGTAGGGTTGGTTGGCGACTAAGGTAGTTTTCTTATAGCCTGCCTATAAACAGATTGGCATAGGATGGGGCCATACGTGTACCCATTGCTGTGCCTTTGACCAGAAGTTAGTTTGAGTCTTGAAATCTGAAGTAGTTGTTGCGGAGGGTTAACGTGGCGAGTTCAACAAGGAATGCTGTAGAAGGTTTACTGTGTGGAGGTCTCTGCTTGAGGTAGTATTCGATGGCTGACAGTCCAGATGAGTGGGGGATGTTAGTATACAGGGATGTAACATCTATGGTGACCATATATGCATCGTGGGGAATGGGGCCCCAAGTGTGTCAAGCCTTCTAGGAAGCGGCCAGTGTCCTTGATGTAGGATGGAAGCTGTTGTACCCAAGGTTGAAGGTGGGCAACTACAAGTGCTGAGATTCTCTCTGTGGAGCTGCCAATCCCTGATACACACGGAACAACGGCCACCCCTAGGACGTCCCATTGTATCTTGGGGAAGCAGATGGAGAACTGGTGTGGCCCTGGAACACAAGGACTGGATTGATATTGTTACAGAATCTGGTGGTGGGTATTCTCTCAGACGTTTGTAGGTGAATGTGTCCTAGAGTTGGTTTTCTGTTTCTGTAATGTAATCTGTTTTGTTGAGGATCACTGTAGTTTTGCCCTTGTCGGCTGGCTGTACAATAATGTCTGGGTTGTTTTGAAGGTTTCTGATGGCTTTTCTTTCTGAAAAGGTTATGATGCTATTATTAGGTAGTGAGATTGCAAAATTGGGGTCTGCAATGTTGACCAGGATGTATGTGATGAACTGCTCAAGTGAATGTGATGGTGGTAAGGGTGGAGTGTTCCAAGTGGATGGGAGTGCAAATTTTGTCAAGGCAGTATCAAAGGAGCTACTGTTATGGTTTTGCATCAAAAAAGTGTTTGAGTTGGAGAGTGTGTATGAAGCTTAGGACATCTTTAACAACGGCAAAAGGGTCAAACATTTTGGAGGGCGAGAAGGAGAGACCTTTTTGTAAGATATTGTTCTCGGCAGCAGTGAGGTTATGGTTGGGCAGGTTGAGTACATGTGATTAAATTGAAATTTACACATATTTTCACCTTCCCGCACATTCCTCAGAAGTTGTACATGTTCACCTATGTCTTAATCGTTTAAAATCATGAGTCTGACAACATGTCTGAAATACACACATTATGGCTATACAGGCAATTTTTCCCGCCGCACCCTAGTTCGCCACCCAGCCGCTAGGTTTACCACTAACAACGCCATACTGCAGTGTTCTACAACTCAGCGCCTGATAAAGCTGGCTTAGCCAGCAAAATGTTGCGATTGTGCAACCACGTGGAAAATGTTGTTGTCGTCTCTCTCTCTCTCTCTCTCTCTCTCTCTCTCTCTCTATATATATATATATATATATATATATATATATATATATATATATATATATATATATATATATATATAGTGTGTGTGTGCGCACACGTACACGCTGTCGACAAGTACTACTCAGCGAGTACTTGAATTCCTATCTTTTTATATAATTTTGGTAGCCAAGTGGCCTACTTGCAAACTTAACTGAATGTACAAATTAGATATAATCGCAGATATAATTTAATCTTTATAATCCTAGATGTGATTTTAATTAGGCCTATGTCTGTTTTCTCTGTATATGTAGTAGTAGCAGCAGCCTGGTTCCCTTGCAATTTAACTACTACTTGACATGCTACTGCACATGCTAGCAATCATTACAGGAAACATTCTGTAACAAAAGCATTCCTTTGTCACTGATGGATAAAATGGTTGAAATAACAAAACGTAGCTGTTAAAACTATACACAATGGCTTTATTGTAAAAAAAAAAAAGGAGTTAATTATTCATCACCTTTGCTTATAGATAAAACCATCTTCAGTAGTCAACGTTGAAGGGAAAGTACTTGTGAGTCTTGGAACTGAAACAGAGAGAAATGCTAACGTCAAATTTACGTGGTAATCATTGGTTTACACAATTAAAGAAATCAACTCTCCAACATAATTTATTAATAACAAAAAAAGATGTCAAGGCCTTCACTAAATTCAAATATGAAGAGACACTGAATGGTTGGAAAGTTGCATGTAATATAAAATGGGAGCAGCAAAGTAAAGGACAAGCCTGTAATACCTACTGATGCTGTGATCAAGGGCATTGTCACTAGTGGTATTTGGGCATGGGTTGCTGGGCATAGGTACCCATTGGTTCAGGCCTTTTGCAGTGTGATGACACAGGGGAGAGAATACAAAATATGTATGTTACAATCTCTACCCTCATGCCATTGCACACCTGTCACAGTTGAAGAGGCAGCACCAAGTGCTTTAAGTAAAAAAAAAAAAAAAAAAAAAAAAATTGTGCACATCAACTCATACAAAAATTAGGCATTAGAGAGCAAGGTAGCACATTGGCAAAACACTGGATTAATTCAGGAGGAACCAGGTTTAATTCCCAGTCCAACCAGCTTGACTGGTATTCCAAAATTACTCTAGGCGAATGCTGGAACTATTCCATACTTCTGGTCCTAGCTGATTCCTTCCCCATTCCTGAATATGTAGTGTTCTATCACAGCCTCATCTCCCCTCAGGGACACTCAAAGCATGAATAAAAAGAAATAGCCTTAGCCAAAACCTATGATAATGTAAATTATAGGTACATCTCAAGCTCTGGAATAGCACTTTTTACCCTCACGGAAAATTGTACCAGTCCCTACAGATAAGGTCCGATACTCCAGAGGAGAGGAGACAAATCTATGGCCAGAAATCCAGGAAAGCACATACTGTCACCTTTGACCAGTATCGGCACAAAATCCTCTACAGAAAGATGAGTTTGCTTCCGAGGTACAGACAGGAAACCTAGGAGAGGAACAAAGGCAGGGAAATCGAACAAATGAGACCCAATTCTTACTGCATACATATGCAAGCACCCACACAAGATGAATATTGTCATCGCTTCTTGCAAAAGAAACATTCTATGCATGCTCTATGCATTTGGGCAGTCTGGGAATTAGAACTCCCATCAGTGAAGATTTATTTAAGTGTGTCAACTATTTTGAACAAAACAGAACATTTTTTTTAATAATGTGTTATTACAACAAATTCTTCTGAACCATTTGCAATTGCAGATTAACCCCTCACACTTTTCACAGGCTGTGGTGGTGTTACATATAAGAACTGTTAAGTACTTGTTAGAATCAAAAATTTAATTTTTGGTTCAGTTGAAATAAAAAATTAACATGGAAATTAAGGGATTTAAAAAAAGTTTACATATACCATTACTAACAGTTCTGTGTGCTTGTAAAAATTTACATAATTTCTATCTGCATATTGCTTAGACACCTATGCTCTAGTGGATATGGAGCAAATGGTTATTCATAGTTATTCATTCACAGTAGAACAAAGATTTGCCTAACATTCCTAGGGTGGAACCTACAATTCAGGAGATGAGCTGCATAAATTACATATGCTGTTTGTAGCTGTAGCATATTTGTTGCACCACTACATAAGTAATGACAAATCCAGCATGGTTGTTTGCAAATGGCGAGAAAAAAAACCTAAAATTTAATAACCATACAATTGCATTTGAAGTTTGATGATCTGATAAGTAACCAAATGTTCAGTTTTACTGGCACCTATAGTTTCATCACGCAAAATCCTTTAACCTGGAAAAATTATGTATTAAAAACCACAAATAAAACAACAGTGTATAATGTAATTGAAGGTTTTGTAGCTGGTCACAGTTTTAGTTTTTGTTGCCTGATTAATTTTAAAATTTGTCTTTTGCAGTTTCACAAACTCCAAGAAGTTACAATGAAGAAAATGCCTTCAACAGTGTGTTGTTAATTTACTAAGAATACTAAAAAACTTGGACTGTAATTTAAAATTGGTAGGAGGCTAAATTAATTTCCATATCCAGGATCAACTGCATTGAAATACTGTGATGCTTTCCTTCCATTTGTGTTTTAAAGGAACTTGTCTTTTCAGCATCGCTATTTTCCAATACTGATAGGAACAGTTATTAAAATATGAAATAGCTGTTTTATGCCAGCTAAAGGTTTCTCTCAAAAAGTTTATATAAGCTTGTTGACAAAATTTGTTTCGGAAAAAAGTACCTTCTATCAATCTCAAAGAAACAGTATCCACGCATTACACCAAAAACTGTAGTTCTGCCCATCAGTGTTACACACATCTACATAAATCTGTTACGATTAACAAGTATATCTGCGATAGATAAAATAGGTAATGATGCATCACTACTGGTCAACATTTCCACTAAGAGATACACCAGCCTAAACATTGTTGTGGTGACAAGTTCTCTCTTGTTTCAAGTATTTCAACAGTATTATAATACTACACTGAAAAAAGTGCATAGTATAGCTAAATCACTGCTCTGATTTTCCTTTTAATAAGCTCTACAAACATTTGGTAGTAAATTACATGCAACAATTATCTAAACACATACTGTATGCAGTATTATAAATTGAAATACAAGAACACATAGTTATGCAGTCATTATTAATAACACTTACTGGTCGACTGTGCAGATTCTGCCATTGCAGTCAAATGAGTCTATGTATGCCATGTCATCTTTGCTAAGTTCAAAATCAAATATGCTGATGTTGTCAATGATGCGTTGCTTTGTGACTGACTTTGGAATGGTTATTACACCCCTCTGAACCTGAAATGTACATCAAAAACACATTCGCTTTAGACAAACTTGCACAGAAATTCATTTATACACTGTAGAGAATTCTTTGAATATAGTACCAAGCTAAGACACTACCAAAATAATACAGATTATAACACCTACAGGAGTCTAACTGTAAATAAAATTTGACAATCAACAAGCATTGTCCATAATAAACCATATGCACCGACGTGTGACTTACCAGTAATGTATACTCGTCTGTCACAATAGACTGTGTCCCAGGCTTTTTGGCTAGAAGCTATGCTAGGCACTTCTATAATGAATGGGGTTCCAGTTCTGTCGGGGCACTGGTGCCTTACCTTATACAAAACTGGCAGGGTCGCTTTGCGGCAGGGCACAGTCAGATGTGGGTATAACAATTTGGTGATTAGGTGCCACTGGAGCTTTGGTGAAACCTGGGTGATGGGTTGCTGGAGGGGCATTAGTGTAGCCGGTGCAGGTATAGATACAGTGTAGCAGATAGGTACGAACTGAGGCTTTGGTTGAGGAGCTAGGTGCAGTATGGCACGAACAAAGCATGTGACAACATGTAAGTGGCTGATCAGGTTGGCTCAAGTATTCAGCTACCCACCTAGGGTACTCTGTCGGGCTGTGATTCTCTGGAGGGGTGAACAGATCTCTTGGTATGGCAACTTACACTCGATCTTGAAGATGACGAAGTGCTTGCGCTCGTGACTCAAAGCTAGCTATTTGAGATACCAGGGAGGGTTGATCCTTGTGTGATCAGCCAGAAGCAAGGAGAATCTGTCGCACCTTCTCCTTCAGTCCCCTTTGCTTGGAATAGGGCATTGGGAAGTGGGCTTTACCCTACTACTACTGCACCAAGATAATATGCTCCTTTTGCAACTTACGTCTGGCACCTCTTGGAAACCAGAGACTGCAGTACACAATGGAAACCAGGCCTCACCTGTCCAAGGTCGCACACGGGTGCGACTAGTCTTCCCACCTCAGGTGACGCCGGACTCTCTTGGCAGAGCCTGCAGTGGAGAGGCCAACGAACACCTAGCTGGCAAGCGTTCTCAGGACTGTATACCTGTGTGGCTCCTCCTTTCCTTCAATCCCAGGGGACTGACGGGAAGGGCGGTCTAAGCTAGTGCGTGTGAGTAAAAATTAGTGTTTTGGTTCAATTGAGCAAGTTTCCTGGGATCACCTACAGTTTTGTTACGTGAGGATAACTATGGTAATGTGTTAGAGCTACGGGAAAGAACTCTAGGTAAAAGCCGACCCATGTTTTATTCCAGTAAAGGAAGAAAACATGTGGTGAATACACCCTAGCTCCTGGTAAACAGCACGAATATCAGCCAGAAAGCTAGAATACACTGTTAAGAGAAATGTTAGAGACAACTGGTAAACGTCTAAGCCATTAACTCTTACATTGGTACGTAGGTATCATATGCAACGACGTAACGTAGGAAATTTGACACATAACTAGGTATATTAAGCAAGGACGTGACTGGATGAGTCCTGAGAAGGACTGCAAGGATAGGTCCGCTACAGATACATCTGTATACTACAGAGTGAACGGGCTCGCTAGGTACATAGCTGGGAGAGAGTCTAACTAACTTAGCCTAACCCCCATCACAAGTTTAGCTTAAGCGATACACATGGGGTGCAGAGGAATAGTGTCTGAGCAAAGCGTGCTAGACAACTAAAGACTGGTGTCAATCTGGTCAATTTCCAAGCAGCGAGCACTGGGAATGATGATTACAATATGCGAAGGCTGGTCAGTTCTGAGCAACAAGTGCTGTTAAATGAAGATTGGTCTAGAGACACGAGCTGTCTCTCCTTTTATACTAATTTGGGCCACTACCAGACACTGACTGGCTGCTACCACTACAAAGACGAGGGGTCGTCGAAGAGCGAGGGGGGGGGGGATGCATGACTTGCCTATGTGAAATCACTGGCAGGCTGGAAGGGAAGAAAAGCACAAACAATATCCCTACTACTAATGCTATGTAGAGAGGAGCAAAAGAACTTGTTGCCTCTATGCATTGTTATGGTGGGCCGCTGAGTAAAACATTAAGCAAGGCAGACAGTACAATCTCACTTTACGTCGGGACAAATGGAAATGCAAACTTCCGTCTCCTGGCTAGACTGAACTAAGGATGGAGCGGAAGTCATTTAATCTCCATTGTTAAAAAAGACGTTGAGCATCAGCACAACAAAACATAATTGATAGATTATTTGCTAGTTTGCTCTGAAAACTTTACACAAAAGTTTAATTAAATACAATTACAATTACAGTATCATTCTGATTTCATTTTCTGATTTACACAATGGATTTGACACATGATGCCTTTCACAATATTAATAAACGACTGCTACTCATCAGTGCTACTGCATCCCAGGCTGTTTGTCTACAGAGTTGAGTTACTGCTGCCTGCAAGATTGTTGAATCTACTGGGCCAGGACAGACGCCCCAATAATAATATTTATTTTCGCCAGATGAGCCACCGGGACCATGCAAGAGGCCTGTGGCGAGTAAAACAGTGTGCCGCGGCATGCCGCCACAAGTAAGATGCCTAGATCCCAATGCTCTCCACTACACCGCTTGCACCAAGGATCTACGTGCTGAGCTTGCACCTGCTAACCCCCTCTCCAGACGCCCTATGCCACTGAAGGAAGGGATGGTCAAGGAGTATAAAAGAAGATGCATCCGGGTCTCTGAATAGGCAGTTCTAATTCCGTTCTTGATCTAGTATACTGACTCCTCTCCTGAGCTCTCGCCGCTCCAGCTATTGGTGTCGATGCTCACAGCTCTTCGAATACTTCACAGCTTCCCTCGTGGAGCAAGCAAGCAAGCAAGCAAGCAAGCAAGCAAGCAAGCAAGCAAGCGTCTCGCGGGGAAGACGGACGGTCCTAGTGCGCGTTGAAAATGTCAAATATAAAATAGGATGCATGCATGTCTCGCGGGGGAAGACGGACGGTCCTAGTGCGCGTTGAAAATGTCAAATAATTATAAAATAGGATGCATGCATGCATGTCTCGCGGGGAAGACGGACGGTCCTAGTGCGCGTTGAAAATGTCAAATAATTATAAAATAGGATGCATGCATGCATGTCTCGCGGGGAAGACGGACGGTCCTAGTGCGCGTTGAAAATGTCAAATAATTATAAAATAGGATGCATGCATGCATGCATGCATGTCCGCGGGGAAGACGGACGGTCCTAGTGCGCGTTGAAAATGTCAAATAAATATAAAATAGCATGCATGCATGCATGTCTCGCGGGGAAGACAGACGGTCCTAGTGCGCGTTGAAAATGTCAAATATAAAATAGCTGCATGCATGCATGCATGTCTCGCGGGGAAGTCGGACGGTCCTAGTGCGCGTTGAAAAGGTCAAATAATAAAATTGCATGCATGCATGCATGTCTCGCGGGGAAGACGGACGGTCCTAGTGCGCGTTGAAAAGGTCAAATATAAAATAGCATGCATGCATGCATGTCTAGCGGGGAAGACGGACGGTCCTAGTGCGGCGTTGAAAATGTCAAATATAAAATAGGATGCATGCATGCATGCATGCATGTCTCGCGGGGGAAGACGGACGGTCCTAGTGCGCGTTGTGAAAATATCAAATATAAAATAGGATGCATGCATGCATGCATGCATGCATGCATGCATGTCTCGCGGAGAAGACGGACTGTCCTAGTGCGCGTTGAAAATGTCAAATAAATATAAAATAGGATGCATGCATGCATGTCTCGCGGGGAAACAGACGGTCTCTAGTGCGCGTTGAAAATGTCAAATAAATATAAAATAGCATGCATGCATCATGCATGCATGTCTCGCGGGGAAGACAGACGGTCCTAGTGCGTTTGAAAATGTCAAATAATATATAAATAGCATGCATGCATGCATGCATGTCTCGCGGGGAAGACAGACGGTCCTAGTGCGCGTTGAAAATGTCAAATAAATATAAAATAGCATGCATGCATGCATGTCTTGCGGGGAAGACAGAGACGGTCCTAGTGCGCGTTGAAAATGTCAAATATAAAATAGCATGCATGCATGCATTCATGCATGCATGCATGTCTCGCGGGGAAGACAGACGGTCCTAGTGCGCGTTGAAAATGTCAAATAAATATAAAATAGCATGCATGCATAATGCATGCATGCATGTCTCGCGGGGAAGACAGGACGGTCCTAGTGCGCGTTGAAAATGTCAAATAAATATAAAATAGCATGCATGCATGTCTCGCGGGGAAGACATACGGTCCTAGTGCGCGTTGAAAATGTCAAATAAATATAAAATAGCATGCATGCATGCATGCATGTCTCGCGGGGAAGACGGACGGTCCTAGTGCTCGTTGAAAATGTCAAATAAATATAAAATAGGATGCATGCATGCATGCATGTCTCGCGGGGAAGACGGACGGTCCTAGTTGCGTTGAAAATGTCAAATAAATATAAAATACAAGCATGCATGCATGCATGCATGTCTCGCGGGAAGCGGACGGTCCTAGTGCGTGTTGAAAATGTCAAATATAAAATAGCATTGCATGTCTCGCGGGAAACAGACGGCCTAGTGAGCGTTGAAAATGTCAAATAATATAAAATAGGATGCATGCATGTATGCATGCATGTCTCGCGGGGAAGACAGACGGTCCTAGTGGCGTTGAAAATGTCAAATAATATAAAAAAGCATGCATGCATGCATGTCTTGCGGGGAAGACAGACGGTCCTAGTGCGCGTTGAAAATGTAAAAAATATAAAATAGGATGCATGCATGCATGCATGCATGTCTCGCGGGAAGACAGACGGTCCTAGTGCGCGTTGAAAATGTCAAATAAATATAAAATAGCATGCATGCATGCATGTCTTGCGGGGAAGACAGACGGTCCTAGTGCGCGTTGAAAATGTCAAATATAAAATAGCATGCATTGCTCATGCATGTTCGCGGGGAAGACAGACGGTCCTAGTGCGGTTGAAAATGTCAAATAAATATAAAATAGCATGCATGCATGCATGTGCATGTCTCGCGGGGAAGACAGACGGTCCTAGTGCGCGTTGAAAATGTCAAATAAATATAAAATAGATGCATGATGCATGTCTCGCGGGGAAGACAGACGGTCCTAGTGCGCGTTGAAAATGTCAAATAAATATAAAATAGCATGCATGCATGCATGTCTCTGCGGGGAAGACGGACGGTCCTAGTGCGCGTTGAAAATGTCAAATAAATATAAAATAGCATGCATTGCATGTGCTGCTTCTCGCGGGAAGACAGACGGTCCTAGTGCGCGTTGAAAATGTCAAATAAATATAAAATAGATGCATGCATGCATGCATGTCTCGCGGGGAAGACAGACGGTCCTAGTGCGCGTTGAAAATGTCAAATAAATATAAAATAGCATGCATGCATGCATGCATGCTGTCTCGCGGGGAAGACAGACGGTCCTAGTGCGCGTTGAAAATGTCAAATAAATTATAAAATAGGATGCATGCATGCATGCATGTCTCGCGGGGAAGACAGACGGTCCTAGTGCGCGTTGAAAATGTCAAATAAATATAAAATAGCATGCATGCATGCATGCATGTCTTGCGGGGAAGACAGACGGTCCTAGTGCGCGTTGAAAATGTCAAATATAAAATAGCATGCATGTCTCGCGGGGAAGACAGACGGTCCTAGTGCGCGTTGAAAATGTCAAATAAATATAAAATAGCATGCGTGCATGCATGAATGCATGTCTCATGGGGAGACAGACGGTACTAGTGCACGTTGAAAATGTCAAATAAATATAAAATAGCATGCATGCATGTCTCGCGGGGAAGACATACGGTCCTAGTGCGCGTTGAAAATGTCAAATAAATATAAAATAGCATGCATGAATGCATGCATGTCTCGCGGGGAAGACGGACGGTCCTAGTGGGCGTTGAAAATGTCAAATATAAATAGCTGCATGCATGCATGCATGCAGCATGTCTCGCGGTAAGACGACGGTCATAGTGCGCGTTGAAAATGTCAAATAATATAAATAGATGCATGCATGCATGTCTCGCGGCGAAGACGGACGGTCCTAGTGCGCGTTGAAAATGTCAAATAAATATAAAAATAATGCATGCATGCATGTCTCACGGGGAAGACGGACGGTCCTAGTGCGCGTTGAAAATGTCAAATAAATATAAAATAGGCATGCATGCATGCATGTCTCGCGGGGAAGACGACGGTCCTAGTGCGCGTTGAAAATGTCAAATAATATAAAATAGCATGCATGCATGTGCATGCATGTCTCGCGGGAAGACAGAGGTCCTAGTGCGTGTTGAAAATGTCAAATAAATATAAAATAGCATGCATGCATGCATGCATTCATGCATGTCTCGGGGGAAGACAGCGGTCCTAGTGCGCGTTAAAATGTCAAATAAATATAAAATAGCATTCATGCATGCATGCATGTCTTGCGGGGAAGACAGACGGTCCTAGTGCGCGTTGAAAATGTCAAATAAATATAAATAATAGATCGAAGCAGCATGCATGCATGTCTCGCGGGGAAGACAGACGGTCCTTGTGCGCGTTGAAAATGTCAAATAAATATAAAATAGCATGCATGTCTCGCGGGGAAGACAGACGGTCCTAGTGCGCGTTGAAAATGTCAAATAAATATAAATAGCATGCATGCATGCATGCATGTCTCGCGGGAAGACGGACGGTCCTAGTGCGCGTTGAAAATGTCAAATAATATAAAATAGATGCATGCATGCATGCATGCATGTCTCGCGGGGAAGACGACGGTCCTAGTGCGCGTTGAAAATGTCAAATAATATAAAATAGCAACATGCAATGCTGCATGTCTCGCGGGGAAGACAGACGGTCCTAGTGGCGTTGAAAATGTCAAATAAATATAAATAGCATGCATGCATGCATGATGCATGTCTCGGGGCGGGAACACTCTTGGCTTGAATGTCAAATATAAATAGCATGATGTCTGCGGGAAACACGTCTTGCGCGTTGAAATGTCAAATAAATAGTGCATGCTGCATGCTCGCGGGGAAGCGGACGTCCTAGTGCGCGTTGAATCAAATAAAATAGCATGCATGCATGCTGCGGAAGACGACGGTCCTGTCGCTGAAAATTAATATAAAGGATGATGCAGCAATTCTCGGGAAGGGACGTCTAGCGCGTTGAAATTAATAAAATAGATGCTGATGCATGCATCATGCATGCATGTCTCGCGGGAAGCGACGCCTGTGGCGTTGAAAATGTCAATAATAAAATAAGCATCATGCTGTCTCGGGAAGGCGTCCTAGCCGTGAAATGTCAAATATAAATAATGCAGATGTCTCGCGGGAAGAGTCTAGTGCGTGAAAATGTCAAATATAAAAAGCTGTCGCGGGAAGACGTCTGTGCCGTTGAATGTCAATAAATAAAATAGTTGCATGAGCATTCGGGAAGACGACGTCTATGCGCGTTGAAAATTCAAATAAATAGCTGATGATGTTCGCGGAACAGGTCATGCGCGTTGAATGTCAAATAAATATATATCTGAGTTCCGGAACGACGGTCTAGTGCTTGAATGTCAAATAAAAGCATGCATGCATAGTCTGGGACGAGGCTATGCCGTAAATGTCAAATTAAAATCATGCATGTTCTCGGGAAAGACGGTCTAGTCTTAATGTAAATAAAAATAGACATGTCTCGGGAAGACGCGGTCTAGTCGCGTTGAAAATTAATAAAAAGCAGCATGTTGCGGAAGACACGGTCCTGTGCGGTGAATGTCAAATATAAAATAATGCATCAGGGGGAAGACGACGTCCTGTGGCGAAAATGTCAATATAAATGCATGATGTCTGCGGGAACGCGTCCAGTGCGCGTTGAAGTCAAATATAAATGCAGCATGCATGTTCGCGGGAAGAGCGGTCCTAGTGCGCGTTGAAAATGTCAAATAATATAAAAATAGATGCATGATGCATCGCGGAAAAGCGGTCTATGCCTGAAATGTCAAATAAATCGCGGGGAAGACAACGTCCTAGTGCGCGTTGAAATGTCAAAATAAATATAAAATAGCATGCATCATGCATGCATGCATGCTCGCGGGGAAGACGACGGTCCTAGTGCGGTTGAAAATGTCAAATAAATATAAAATAGCATGCTGATGTCTCCGGGAAGACAGACGGTCCTAGTGCGCGTTGAAATGTCAAATAATATAAAATAGATGCATGCATGCATTGTCTCGCGGGGAAGACGACGGTCCTAGTGCGCGTTGAAAATGTCAAATATATAAAATAGGATGCATGCATGCATGCATGCTGTCTCGCGGGAAGACGACGGCCTAGTGCGCGTTGAAATGTCAAATAATATAAATAGATTCATGCATGCATGTCTCGCGGGGAAGACAGACGGTCCTAGTGCGCGTTGAAAATGTCAAAATATAAAATAGCATGCAGGCATGTCTCGCGGGAAGAACGTCCTAGTCGGTAAAATGTCTAATATAATATAGCATGCATGTCTCGCGGGGAAGACGACGGTCCTAGGCGCGTTGAAAATGTCAAATAAATAAAATAGTGCATGCATGCATGTCTCGGGGAAGACAGACGGTCCTAGTGCGCGTTGAAATGTCAAATAATAAAATAGAGCATCAGGGGGGGGTCCTAGTGCGCGTTGAAAATGTCAAATAAATATAAAATAGCAGCATGCATGCATGCATGCATGTCTCGCGGGAAGACAGACGGTCCTAGTGCGGTTGAAAATGTCAAATAATAAAAATAGGATGCATGCATGCATCTCGCGGGAAGACAGACGGTCCTAGTGCGCGTTGAAAATGTCAAATAAATAAAAAAGCATGCATGCAGCAGTGCTTGCGGGAAGACAGACGGTCCTAGTGCGCGTTGAAAATGTCAAATATAAAATATATGCATGCATGATGCATGCATGTCTCGCGGGAAGACAGACGGTCCTAGTGCGCGTTGAAAATGTCAAATAAAATAAAATAGGATGCATGCATGCAGGCATGCTGCATGTCTCGCGGGGAAGACGGACGGTCTAGTGCGCGTTGAAAATGTCAAATAATTATATAAATATGATGCATGCATGCATGTCTCGCGGGGAAGACGGACGGTCCTAGTGCGCGTTGAAAATGTCAAATAATATAAAATAGGATGCATGCATGCATGTCTCGCGGGGAAGACGACGGTCCTAGTGCGCGTTGAAAATGTCAAATAAATATAAAATAGGATGCATGCATGCATGCATGCATGTCGCGGGGAAGACGGACGGTCCTAGTGCGCGTTGAAATGTCAAATAATAAAAATAGATCATGCATGCATGTCTCGCGGGAAGACGACGGTCCTAGTGCGCGTGAAAATGTCAAATAAATAAAATAGAATGCATGCATGAGTCTCGCGGGGAAACGACGGTCCTAGTGCGCGTTGTAAAATGTCAAATAAATATAAAATAGGATGCATGCATGCATGTCTCGCGGGAAGACAGACGGTCCTAGTGCGCGTTGAAAATGTCAAATAATATAAAATAGCATGCATGCATGCATGTCACTCGCGGGAAGACGACGGTCCTAGTGCGCGTTGAAAATGTCAAATAATATAAATAGATGCATGGGGGGGGGGGGGGGGGGGGGGGGGGGGGGGGGGGGGGGGGGGGGGGGGGGGGGGGGGGGGGGGGGGGGGGGGGGGGGGGGGGGGGGGGGGGGGGGGGGGGGGGGGGGGGGGGGGGGGGGGGGGGGGGGGGGGGGGGGGGGGGGGGGGGGGGGGGGGGGGGGGGGGGGGGGGGGGGGGGGTTTTTTTTTTTTTTTTTTTTTTTTTTTTTTTTTTTTTTTTTTTTTTTTTTTTTTTTTTTTTTTTTTTTTTTTTTTTTTTTTTTTTTTTTTTTTTTTTTTTTTTTTTTTTTTTTTTTTTTTTTTTTTTTTTTTTTTTTTTTTTTTTCCCAGTGCGCGTTGAAAATGTCAAATAATATAAAATAGCATGCATGCATGCATGCATGCATGTCTCGCGGGGAAGACAGACGGTCCTAGTGCGCGTTGAAAATGTCAAATAAATATAAAAATAGATGCATGCATGCATGTCTCGCGGGGAAGACGACGGTCCTAGTGCGCGTTGAAATGTCAAATAAATATAAAATAGCAGATGCATGCATGCATGTCTCGCGGGGAAGACGGACGGTCCTAGTGCGCGTTGAAAATGTCAAAAATATAAAATAGGATGCATGCATGCATGTCTCGCGGGGAAGACGACGGTCCTAGGGCGTTGAAAATGTCAAATATAAATAGATGCATGCATGCATGTCTCAGCGGGAAGACGGACGGTCCTAGTGCGCGTTGAAAATGTCAAATAATATAAAATAGGATGCATGCATTGCATGTCTCGCGGGAAGACGGACGGTCCTAGTGCGCGTTGAAAATGTCAAATAAATATAAAATAGATGCATGCATGCATGTCTCGCGGGGAAGACGGGACGGTCCTAGTGCGCGTTGAAAATGTCAAATAATATAAAATAGGGATGCATATGCATGCATGCATGCATGTCTCGCGGGGAAGACGGACGGTCCTAGTGCGCGTTGAAAATGTCAAATAAATATAAAATAGGACCCACCCCCCACCCCACCCCCCCCACCCCACCCCCCCCCCCCCCCCCCCCCCCCAAACCCCCCCCCCCCCCCCACCCACCCCCCCCCCCCCCCCCCCCCCCCCCCACCACCCCCCCCCCCCCCCCCCCCCCCCCCCCCCCCCCCCCCCCCCCCCCCCACCCCCCCCCCCCCCCCCCCCCCCCCACCCACAACCCCCCCCCCCCCCCCCCACCCACCCCCAACCCCCCCCCCCCCCCCCCCCCCCCCCCCCCCCCCCCCCCCCCCCCCCCCCCCCCCCCCCCCCCCCCCCCCCCCACCCCCCCCCCCCCCACCCCCCCCCCCAAACCCCACCCCCACCCCCCCCCACCCCCCCCCCCCCCCCCCCCCCCACCCCCCCCCCCCCCCCCCCCCCCCCCCCCACCCCCCCCCCCCCCCACCCCCCCCCCCCCCCCCCCCAACCCCCCCCCCCCACCCCCCCCCCCCCCCCCCCCCACCCCCCCCCCACCACCCCCCCCCCCCCCCCCCCACCACCCCCCCCCCCCCCCACCCCCCCCCCCCCCCCCCCCCCCACCAACCCCCCCCCCCCCCCCCCCCCCCCCCCCCCCCCCACCACCCCCCCCAACAACCACCCCAAACCCCCCCAACCCCACCACCACCAACCCCCCACCCCCCCACCCCCCACCCCCCCCCCACCCCCCCACAACCACACACCCCCCAACCCCCACCCCCCAAACCACCCCCCCCCCCCCCCCCCCCCCACCCCCCCCCCCCCCCCCCCCCCCCCCCCCCCCCCCCCCCCCCCCCCCCAACCCACCCCCCCCACCACCACCCCCCCCCCCAACCCCCCCCCCCCCCCCCCCACCCCCACCCCAACCCCCCCCCCCCCCCACCCCCCTTCCATCATCCATCAAAAACCTTTTTTTCCCCTTTCCTTAAATCCCTCCCCCCCCCCCACCCCCACCCCCCCCCATCATATACCCCCTTTTTCCCTTCCCTTTCCCTATTCTAATCCCCATACCCCCCCCAACACCCCCCTTCATCCCCACCATCCATCAAAATCCATCATCCCATCATAACTCTTTTTTCCTTTCCTAACTTCCCCTCCCCCCTAATCCCCCCCCCCCACCAACACCCCCATTATCATTCTCATCAAAACCTTTTTTCCCCTTCCCAACTATTAAACCCCCTACCCCCCCAAACCCCCACATCATCCATCCCCCCATCATTTAAAAAAATTTTCCCCCCTTCCCCCTTTAAATATTTAATCCCCATACCCCCCACAAAACCCCCCCCTTCATCCATCCATTCCCCTTTCCCTCCTTTTTCCCTTCCCCCCCCTTTCACTATTTAATCCCCATACCCCCCACCACCCCCCACATATCAATCATCCCCCCACCCATAACTCTTTCCTCCATTCATACACATCATCCTATCCCCATACCCCACCCCCTATCCTCATCCCCCCAACATCCTTCCCCCTTTTACCTTCTAAAATATTTAATCCCCAAAACCCCAACCCCCCCCATTCATCCCTCAATCATCAATAATTTTTTCCCCTTCCCCCAATATTTAATCCCCATACCCCCCCCACCAACACCCCCTTTTCATACCTTTTACATCCATCCTACCTTCTCCCCTAATCCCCCTACCCACCCACACCCCCCCTATCAACATACTCTTTTTCCCCCCCCCTTTTAAATATTTTTTTTTAAACCCCATACCCCCCACACCCCCCTTTATTCATCCATCCCCCCCCAAAACCTCTTTTCCTCCTTCTTTAAATATTTAAAAAACCCCCCCCCCAAACCCCCCACCCATCCCCCCCCCTCCCCCCCCATCCCCCTAATTTTCTCTCTTACATTTTTTAACCCCATCCCCACCCCCCATCCCTCCCCATCATAAAAAATTTTTCCTCTTCTCCCCCCCATTAATTTTCCCCCACCCCCCCCCCCCCCCCACTTCATCATCCATCATTCCCCTCATACCTCTTCTTTTTCCCCCCACTATCCTTAATCCCCATACCCCCCCACACCCCCCTTCCCCCTATCAAAACTTTTTCCTTCTCCCAAACCCCCCTATCCCCCCCCTAATCCCCCCTACCCCCCACACCCCACTCTCCCTACCATCCCCATCACTTTTCCTCCCCCCCTTTCTAACTTTTAAACCCCATCCCCCCCCCCACACCCCAAAATCAAACCCCCCTAAAATCCCCTTTACACTTTTAATCCCCAATACCACCACCCCCCCCAAATCATCATCCATACCCTTTTCCCTTTTTTCCCCCTTAATTCTATCCCCTACCCCCCACCCAAACCCCTTCATATCCCTCCTAAATCTTTAACCTACCCCCCCCCCCTTTAACATCCTCCCTTTCCCCATACCCCAAACCCCACCCAACCCATCATCCAACCCCCCTCCCCCCAACATAATTTTCCTCCTCCTTAACTATTTAAACCCATAACCCCACAACACCCCCATCATCAATCAATCCCATCCCCTTTTTTCCTCCTATAACAATTCCAATCCCCCTCCCCCCACCCCCACCCCATTTATCAACCATCATAAATTTTCCCTCCATTTCCCTTCACACATCCTCAAATCCCAAAACCCCCCCCACCCCCCACCCCACTTTATCCATAAAAAATTTTTCCCCCCCCCTTTTACCCCCTATCCCCCTATCCCCCTACCCCCACCCACACCCCACTTCATCATCATCAATCATAACCTTATCCTCCCTTTTTTACCCCCTTCTATAATCCCCCAAACCCCCCCCACACCCCACTCCAATCATCATAAAAATTTCCCCTTAACACATCCCCCCCATAAATCCCCATACCCACCCCCCCCTATCTCAACCCCCACCAACCACTTTTCCTCCCCTTCCCTTAAATATTAAATCCACCATACCCCCCCCCACACCCCCCTCCCTCATCCCAAATAACTCTTTCCTCTCCCCTTTAAATATTTAAACCCCTCCCCCCCACCCCACTCCCCCCCCCATCACATCATCCCATAACTTTTTTCCCCCCCCTTTAAACTATTCTTTAAACCCCAAACCCACCAACCCCCACTTCATCCTCCCCATCCCCTACATTTTCTCCTCCCAAAACAACTCCCCTAATCCCCCTACCCCCCACCCACACCCCACCCTCCCACATCATCAACCATACTCTTTCCCCCCCTTCCCACTTTTCCTATCCCCCCAAACCCCCCAAACCCACCCCCCCCCCAACATCCCCTAATTTTCCTCCCCTTAAACCTTTTAAAAAACCCCTCCCCCCCCCCACCACCCCATCCCCCCCCTCATATCCCCTCCCAATCCTACCCTTTTCCTCCCTTCTTAAAACCCAATTTTTAATCCCCCTACCCACACCCCCCTCCCCCTCCTCCCTCCATCATAATTTTTCCTCCCTTTTCCCCCAACTATCTTAATCCCCTACCCCCCCAACACCCCCTTCATCCCTCATCATACATTTTTCTCCTCATTCCACTATTTTTAAACCCCTAACCCCCCCCCCCCACACCCACCCCCTATCCCTAATCTTTTTCCCCCCCCCACTATTTCCCAATCCCCCTACCCCCCCCAACCCCCCTCCCTCCCCTCCCTCAATTATAAAACTTTTCCCCCTTCCCCCCCCCTTTAAATTTCCTCCCCAATCCCCCTACCCCCCCCAAAACCCCCCTTCATCCATCCCCTCCCTCCCCCTACACCCCCTTTTTTTCCCCCTTCCCTTTCCCCTATCTAATCCCCAAACCCCACACCCCACTCCCTCATCCCCTCATCCCCCTTTTCCCCTTTCCCCCAAATATTTAATCCCCCTACCCCCACCACACCCCACTCATCCCCCCTCCAAACCATACATTTTTCCTCCCCTTCCCCTTTAAATATTCCCAAACCCCATACCCCCAACCCCCACCCCCCCCATCCTCCTACATTTTCTCCTTCACCCCCCACTCCAATCCCCCTACCCCCCAACCCCACTCCCCCCCATCCCTTCCCTATTTTCCTCCCCCCTTAAATATATTAATCCCCCCACCCCCCCCACCCCACTCCCCCCTAAAATTTTTTCCCCCCTCCCTTAAACCCCATTATAATCCCTACCCCACCCACACCCATCCCTCCCTCCCCTTCCAAACATCTAACCCCTTTTTTTCCCCTCCCCCTTTAAATATTTAAACCCCATACCCCCCCAACCCACTCACATCCATCCCTAAATTTTTCCCCCCCTTCCCCCCATTCCCCAATCCCCCTACCCCCCCCAACCCATCACCCATCCCCATAACTCTTTTCCTCCTTTACACTACCCTCCTAATCCCCATACCCCCCACCCAAAACCCCACAATCCCATCCATCATCCCCTTTCCATACACTCTTTTTCCCTTTCCTTCCTTCCACTATTCCAACCCCAAAACCCCCCCACACCCCACTCCATCCATCCACCCATACCACTTTTTCCTCCCCCCTTAAACCCCATATTCCCAAATCCCCAACCCCCCACCCCCCCTTCATCCATCCATCATCACCATCTTTCCCTACTCTTTTCCTTCTCCCACTATCCTCCTAATCCTTTCCCCCCCCACACCCAACAATTCATAAATTTTTATTCTATATCCCAACCCCCCAACAATTCAATAATTATAAAATTCTCTCTTTAACTATCTCATTCCAAAACCATCCTTAACATTAACTTTTTTTTTACATATCTTAAAACCCCCCCACCCATTCCAAAATAATAATATCAATCTTCATCTTCCAACACTTTTCCCTTAAAACCAAAAAAAAAAATCTTCATCGCCTGATTGAAGCATGCATGCCTGCTTGCATGTCTCCGGGGGAAGACGGGAACGGTCCTAGTGCGCGTTGAAAATGTCAAATAATTATAAAATAGGAAGCTGCATGCATGTCTGCGGAAAGACGGACGGTCCTAGTGGCGTTGAAAATGTCAAATATAAATAGCATGCATGCATGCATGCCGCATGCATGTCTCGCAGGTTAAGAGGACGGTCTAGTGCGCGTGGAAATGTCAACTAATATATAAATAAAATAGGATGATGCAGCATTGTCGCGGCGAAGAGGCGGTCCTAGTGCGCGTTGAAACATGTCAAATAAATAAAAATATAATGATGCATGCATGTCTACGGGAATCGGACGGGTCCTAGTGCGCTTGAAAAAATGTAATGAATATAAATAGGATGCATGCATGCTGCATGCATGTTCGCGGGGGAAGACAGACGGTCTAGAGGCGTTGGAAAAGTCAAATAAATATAAAAGAGATGCATGCATGAATGCATGCATTTCGCGGGAGGACAGACGTCCTAGTGCGGTGTTGAAAATGTCCAAATAAATATAAAAATAGCTCATGCTGTTCGCGGGGAAGACATACGGTCTAGGTTGCCGCGTTGAAAATGTCACATAAATATAAAATAGCATGCTTGATGCAAGCATGTCTCGCGGGGGAAGACGGGACGGTCCTAGTGGCGTTGAAATGTCAAATCTAAATAGCATGATGCATTGCATGCATGTCTCGCGGGGAAGACGGGACGGTCCTAGTGCGCGTGAAAAATATCAAATATAAAATAGGATGCATGCATGCATGCATGCATGCATGTCTCGCGGGGGAAGACGGAGGTCCTAGATGCGCGTTGAAAAATGTCAAATAAATATAAAATAGTTGCATGCATGCATGTCTCGGGGGAAGACGGGACTGTGTAGTGCGGTTGAAACTGTCAAATAAATATTAAAAAGATGCAAGCTGCATGTCTCGGGGGAAGACGGGACGGTCCTAGTGCGCATTGAATATGTCAAATTAAATATAAAATAGGATGCATGCATGCAAGTCTGCGGGAAGCCGGACGGTCTAGGGCGCGTTGAAAATGTCAAAGAATTAAAAAATAATTGATGATGCATGCATTATGCATGAAAGCATGTCTCGCGGGAAGACGGACGGTCTAGTGCGCGTTGAAAATGTCAAATAATTATAAATAGGATGGCATGCATGCATGCATGCATGTTTCGCGGGGAAGCCGGACGGTCGTTAGTGGCGCGTTTGAAAAATGTCCAATTAAATATAAAATGGATGCATTGCATGCATGTCTGCGGCGAAGCCGGCGGTCCTGTGCGCGTTGAAAATGTCACTAAATATAAAATAGGATGAATGCATGATGTCTCGCGGGGCATCGGACGGTCCTAGTGCGCGTTGAAACTGTCAATAAATATAAAATAGATGCATGATGGCATGATGCCTCTATTTAATATTATTTGACATTTTTCAGCGCATTGGACCGTCCGTTTCCCGGAGACTTGCATGATTCATCCTATTTTAATTTATTTGACATTTTCAACGCGCATGGACGTCCGTTTCGCGCGAGACATGCATGGATGCATCCTATTTTATATTTCTTTGACATATCAAAACGCGCACGAGGGGGACGTTCCGTATTCCGCGAAAATGCATGCATGCTGCATGATCCTATTTTATACTTGATTTGACATTTTTCAACGCGCCACTAGGGACCGTCGTCTTCACCGCGAGACATGATTCTTGATGAATGCAAGCATGCATGCATATTATTTTATAATTATTTGAACTTTCACGCGGCATAGGACCGTCCGTTTCCGCGAGATTGCATGCATGCATCTATTTTTTATATATTTGACATATTCATGCGGCTAGGACCGTTCGTCTCCGCAGAGACATGCATGCATGCATCCTATTTACTATTTATTTGAATTTCAAGGCATCGGACGTCGTCTTCCGGAGACATGCTGCATGCACCTTTTTAATTTATTTGAATTTTCAAACGGCATAGGTAGGACAGTCGTCTTCCCGCGGGACATGCATGATGGCAGGCCATGCATGCATCCTATTGTCTATTTTGATATTTTTAAAACGCGCACTAGGACCGTCCGTCTTCCCCGCGTGACATGCATGCCGGACATGCTTGCTATTTTATATTTGACATTTTAACGCCATAGGACGGGCGTTTCCCGCGGAGACATGCATGATGCAAGCATGTTTTTATATTTATTGGACATTTTCAACCGCGCATAGGACCGTATGTTCCGCGAGGGACAGCATGATGTATTTTATATTTATTTGACATTTTCAACAGCACTAGGGACCGTCTGTCTTCCGCGAGAAATGCTGCATTCATGATGATGTATTTTATAATTTATTTGACGATTTTCTTACGCGCACTTGGACCGATCTGTCTTCCGCGAGGGGACCTAGCATGCATGCATGCATGCATTATTTTATATTCATTTTACATTTTCAAAGCGACTAGGGACGTCCGTAATCGTGAGACATGCTGAATGCATTTATATTTTATTTTATTTGACATTTCAACGCGACTAGGACGGTCGTTTCGCCGCGAGACATGCATGCATGGATCTATTTTCTATTTATTTGACATTTTCAACGGCGACTAGGACGTCGTCATAAGGAGACTGCAGCATGCTGCATGCATGATGTATTTTATATTTGAACATTTTCAACGCACTAGGACCGTCGTCTTTCCCGCGAGACAGCATGCATGCCTCCTTTTTTTTTATTAATTTATTTGATTTTCAACGCGCACTAGGGACGTGGTTTCCCGCGAGACATGCATTGATGCATGATGCATGATGATGATATTTTATATTTATTTGACATTTTCAACGCGCACTAGGCGTCTAGTCTTCCCGGCGAGACATGATGCATGCATGCATCGTATTTTATATTTATTTGACATTTTAACGCGCACAAGGAATGTCCGTTGTCCCGCGGAATGCATGCATGATCCTATTTTATAATTATTTGACATATTCACGCGGACTCGGACGTCCGTTTCCGCGAGACATGCATGCATCTATTTTAATATTTTGACATTTTCAACGCGCACTTGGATGTCCGTCTTCCGCGAGACATGCATGGCATCCTATTTTATAATTATTTGACATTTTCACGCGCACTCGGACCGTCCGTCTTCCGCGAGACATGCATGCATGCATGAATGCATGCATGAATGATGCATTTATTTTATAATTAATTGACATTTCAACGCGCACTATGCCGTCCGTTTCCGCGGAGTGACTGCATTGCCTGAATGTATTTTATTTTATTTGACATTTCAATGCGCACGAGGACTTCTGCTTCCGCGAGACCTGCCTGCATGCATGCATGCAGTGTTTTATAATTATTTGACATTTTCAACGCGCACTAGGACCGTTGTCTTCCCGCGAGACATGGCAGCATAGATCCTATTTTCTAATTTTGACATTTTCACGCGATAGGACCCGTCGTTCTCCCGGAGGAATGCCATGCATGCATTTCTATTTTATATTTATTCGGACATTTCAAAGCGAGCTAGGACGTTATGTCTTCCCGCTAGCAGCATGCTGCTAATTTTATATTTATTTTGACATTTTCAACGGCCACTAGGACCCGTTTTTTCCCCGCGAGACATGCAGCCTGCATGCTATTTTTTATTTATTTGACATTTTCAGATGCGATCGGCCGTTGCGTCCCGCGAGACATGCCTTGCCAGTTTTTATATTAAACCACAAAAACAAAAAACAAATCCCAAAACCCTTCACTTCTAATAAACCCCTCCTCTCCATCCTTCATCACAAAACAAAACAAATTCCAAAAACCTTCACTTCCCCAAATTTAAAAACCCTCCCATCTCATCCCCTCCATAAAAAAACAAAAAATCCCCAAAACCCCTTCACTTCCTAATAAACCTCTCTTCCCAAACCCAATCCATCACAAAAAACAAATCCAAAACCCCTCTCCAATTCCTAATAACCCCTCCTCTCCATCCTCCATCCCCTCATCAAACCACAAAAAAAAAACAAATCCCAAAACCCTTCACTTCTAATAAACCCCTCCTCTCCATCCTCATCACAAAACAAACAAATCCAAAAACCTTCACTTCCCCAAAAAAACATCCTCCCATCTCATCCCATCCATCAAAACACAAACAAATCCCAAAACCCCTCACTTTAAAAAATCCCAATTTCCCTCTCAAAAAAACACACAAATTCCCCAAAACCCCCTCATTCCTAATAAACTTCTCCCCTCATCCATCAACAAACACAAAAAAATCCAAAACCCCTTTACTTCCTAAAAATCCCCTTTCCCCCCCCATCATCAATCATCACCCCCCCCAAAAACATACAAACAACCCCCTTTCCCCCTTTACCCACAATTCTCCATCATCCATCAAAAAAAACAATCCCAAAAACCCCCTTCCCACTTCCCCCTAATAAACCCTTCTACATCATCATCTTACAAACACAAAAAATCCCCCCAAAAACCCCCCTTTCCCCAATTCTATTCAACCCCCCTTTCAATACATTCATTATCATCATCCATCCCCCAAAAAACAAACCAAAAACCCCCCTCCCCCTTTTACATAACCCTTCTCCCCTCATAAAAACAAAAAAAATCCCAAAACCCCCCATTCCCCCCAATAAACCCCCCCTCCAAACATCATCAACAAAACACCAACAATCCAAAACCCCCTTCTTTTAATATTCTCCATCAATCCATCCAAAAAACAACAAATCCCCCAACCCTTCCTTCTATAACCCCTTTTCCCATCCATTCCATCCCCTCCTCATAAACAAAAAACAAACAAAACCCCAAAAACCCCCCTTATTCCCATAAACCCCTTCTCCCCCACAACCATCATTCCCTTCATATAATCAACAAAAAAACAAACCCCCAAACCCCCTTACTTCATACAAACCTTTTTCCATCATCCATCATCATACAAAACACAAACCCAAAACCCCCCTTTATTTCCCTAAAAAATCCATCCCCCTCACAAAAAACACAATCCCCCCCCAAAACCCCCCCATTCTATACCCAACTTCTCCCCCCATCCCCCAAACATCAAAACCAAATACCCCAAACCCCCCCCCACTTTACCCCCCCAAATTTTTTTCCCTCCCTCATCAAAATTTATTAAAAAAACCCAAAAAAACCCCCCAAAACCTTCACTTTAAAAAAATTCTCATATCATAACAAAAAAAAAATCCAAAACCCTCCCTACTTCCCTACTTACAACCCCTCTCCCCTCCCCATCATCATCCCAAAACAAAAACAAAAAATCCAAAACCCCCCCATTCACTTTCCTACAAAAAAAACCCCCCCCCCTTCTATCCTCATAACAAAAACCAACAAATCCCAAAACCCCCCACTTCCTAATAAATCCTCTCCCTCATCAACTTTATCCTAAACACAACAAATCCAAAAACCCTTTCCCATCTTTCCCCTATTAAACCCCCTCCTCTTCATCCATCATCCATCATTAAACCCAAAAAAATTCCCCAAAACCCCCTTTTTCCCCAAAAAAATCCTCTCCCCTCTCATAAACAAAACAAACAAATCCAAAACCCCTTCCCTTTCCTAAAAATTCTTCCATCATCCCCTAAAAACACAAACAAATCCAAAACCTTACTTCTAATAAACTTCCCCCCAATCATCCCTCATATTCTAACAAAAAAAAACAATCCAACCCTCCCACTTTATAAATTCCCCCTCATCCCCCCAAAAAAAAAAAACAAATCCCAAAACCCCCCCATTCTATAAATCTTCTCAATTTCCATCATAAAAAAACCAAATCCAAAACCCCCCTCCTTAAAATAAAACTTCTCCCAATCAATCAATCCTACCAAACACAAACCCCAAAACCCTCACTTCCTAAAAAACTACCAAACAAAAAAACCCAAAAATCCCCCCCCCACCTCCCCTTCCCAAATAACCCCTTACAAATCCTCATTTCCCTCCTCCAAAAAACAAAACCAAACCCTTACACTTCTCCCTAAAAATTTTCCCTCATCATTACAAACAAAACAAATCCCCCCAAAAACCTTCCCCCCTTCATAATCCTTAACACAAAAAACCCCAAAAAATAAAACCCTTCCCCCTTTAATAAACCCTTTTACAAACATCATCATAAAAAACACAACATCCCCAAAACCCCCTCCCCTTTTTTTTCCCATAAAATCACCCCAAACATATCCAAACAAAAACAAACCCAAAACCAAAACCCCCCCTTCCATTTTTAAAAAAAACACCACATATCCCCCTATAAAACAACAAAAAAATCCAAAAACCCTTCAATCTTCCCTAAATACATTTTCCCATCCCCCATCTACAAAACCCCAACAAAAATCCCAAACCACCCCAACCCCCAATAAAACCTTCCCCCCCAACCCATCCATAACAAACCCCCAACAAATCCCCCAACCCCTCCCATTCCTATAAACCTCTCTCATATTTCCCCCATCACCCCCCCCCCCCCCCCCCCCCAAACACACAACAAACCCCAAAACCCATTACTTCTAAAAATTCTCCATCTCATCATCCCCCCAACAAACACCACAATTCAACACCCCTTCACTTTCATACTAAACCCTTCTTTCCATCATCATCATCAACAAAACACCAACAAATCCAAAACTTCCACTTCTACCCTAAATTCTCATCATCATTATCATCATCCCCCTCAACAACAAAACACACCAATCCCCCAAACCCCTTCCCACACTTCTATAAACTTCTCCATCATCCATCATCCACACAAAACACCCCCAATCCAAATCTTCACTTCATATAAATTCATCCATCCATCCTCATCACACAAAACCCCCAACAAATCCAAAACCCTTCAATTCTATAACCAATCTTCCCCTCATCATCAACATACCATCATCATATCAACACACCACAACAACCAAAACCCCCCCCCCCCCACTTATTCTCTACAATCCCCCTTCTCAATCATCATCAACAAAACACAAACACATCCAAAACCCCATCTCATTCCCTACTCATTTTCTCCATCATCATATCATCATCATCAAAAAAAAAAACACACACAAATCCCAAACCTTCCCACATTCCTATAAATTCTCCACTCATCCTCCCAAACAAAAACACAAACAAATCCAATCACCTTCACTATCCCTAATAAAATTTCTCCCATCCTCCCCATCATACAAAACAAAACAATCCAAACCCCTTCACTTCCCTACTAAACTTCTCATCATCATCATCCTCAACAAAAACACACACATCCAAAAACCCCCCTTCCCCCCATCATATAAACCTTTCTTCCATCACCACAACAAAACACAACAAATCCCCCAAAACCCCCCTTCACCTTCTATAACCCTATCTCCCCATCTTCCTCCCATCATCAAACAAAACACAAACAAATCAACACCTCCTCACTTCTAAAAATTTCCATCATCAAAACAAACCACACAAATCAAACCTCCCCATTCCCTACCTAACCCCCCACTTCCCCCTCATCATCAACATCCCCCCAAACAAAACAAACAAATTCAAACCCCTCTCCCACTTACCTAATAACTCCCCCTCTCCTTCCATCAACACCCAAACACCAACAAATCCCAAACCCCCTTCACTTCCCTATACAACCCCCCTTCTCCCATATATCATAATCACCAAAACACAAACAATTCCCCCAAAACCTTCCCCCACTTTCCCTATAACATCTCTCATCATCCACACCAAACACCAACAACTCCCCCCCAAAACTTCTTCCATTCTAAAAACCTTCTACCCCCCCCTCATCATCATCATCCACCCCATCCCCCATCAAACAAAAACCACAAAAAATAATCCCCAAACCTCATTCCCCTACCCTAAAATTTCTCCTCATCAATCTCAACAAAAACACCAACAAATCCCAAAACCCTTTCCCAACTTCCTACTAAACCTTTCTCCATCCCATCATCCCAAAACACACACCAACAAATCAAAAACCTTCACTACTCCTAAACCTTCTCCATCATCATCCATCATCCCAAACACAAACAATCCAAAACCCCTTCCACTTCCCACATAAACCCCTCTCCAATCCCATCCATCCAACCCACAAAAACAAACAAATCAAAAACCCCTCACTTCCTCCATAAACTTCTCCCTACCATCCATCAACATCCACAAAATACAAACAAATCCCCCCCAAAACCTTCACTTCCTATAATTCTCCCATAAACCATCCATCCATATCTTCATCCCCACCAAAAACAACAATCCAAAACCCCCTTCCCCCAACTTTCTATAAATCCTTCTTCAAACCCTTATCCAACAAAACACAAACAAATTCCCAAAACCCCATTCCCACTTCCTATACACCCCCTCTCTCCATCATCCATCATCATCAAACAAACACACACACAAATCCCCCAAAACCCCTTCCACTTTCTATACCCAATTCTCCATCATTTTTTTTCATCACACAAAACAACAACAAATCCCCAAAACCCCCTTCCACTTCTAATAAATTCTCCCATCCATCCCATATCATAACATACAAAACCCACACAAATCAAAACCTTCCCCATTCCCCTACATAAACCCTTCTCCCATCATCATCCATCATCCACAAAACACAACAAATCCAAAACCTTTCACTTCTAAATAAACCCTCTTCCATCCATCAATCAATACAAAACACAACAAATCCAAAACCCCCCTTCCACTTCCTAATCAACCATCTATCCATCATTCCCATTCCACCAAAAACAAAAACAAATCCAAAACCTCTCCCACTTCTATAAACCCATTCTCCATCATCCCACATCATATACAAAAACACACAAAAAAACACCAACCTATAATAATAATCTCTTCTCACACACCCACTTCATCATCATCAATCATCCATTCCCATAATCTTTCCTCTTCTTAACTATTCCCCTAATCCCCATACCCACCCACACCCCACTTCATATCCAATCTACACTTTTTCCATCTCTTAACTATTTAATCCATACCCCACCACACCCCACTCATCTTTTAAATTTTCCTCCCCCCCAATATTTAAAACCCCCACCCCCAACCCCCCCCCAATTTCCCCCCCTCATAATCCTTTTTCCTTTCCCCCCTATCTTTAACCCCATACCCCCCCCCCAAACCCCCTCCCTCACATCATAAAATTTTTTCCCCCTCTTCCCCTATCTTTAACCCCCCTACCCCCACCCCCAAAACCCCCCCCCCCCCCCCACCCTTTTAATCCAAACCCTTTCCCTCCCTTTTCCCTTTTTTCCTTTAAAATTTTCCCTTTTAAACCCCCTACCCCCCCCCCCCACCCTTTTTTTCCCCATCATCATCATAATTTTTCCTCTTCCCCCCAAAATATTTAAACCCCCCTACCACCCAAAACCCCCCCTTCATCCCCCCAAAACCCCTAAATTTTCCTCCCCCTTTTTACCCCTATTTAATCCCCATACCCCCCAAAAAAAAACCACCCAAAAACCCCCCCTTTCCCATTTTTCCCAAAACACCCCCTTCCCCCCATAAATTTTTCCTCTTCTTAACTATTTAATTTCCCCCTACCCCCCAACCCCCCCCTTTATATCTTCCCCTAATTTTTTCCCCCCCTTTAAAATTAAACCCCCAACCCCCACCCCCCCCCCCAACCCCATCATTATTTTCCCCCCTTAACTATTTATCCCCCCTACCCCCCAAAACCCCCTTCCCCCATCCCCCCCTCCCAAACATTTTTCCCCCTTAATATTTTCCCCCAAACCCCCCCCACCCCACCCCCTTTTCCCCTCCCTCATAATTTTTCCTTTCCCCCTTTAAAATTTTAATCCCCCTACCCCCCCCCCCACCCCCCTTTATCATCCATCCCTCCCTAACCCCCCTTTTTTCTTCCCCTTTTAAAAATATTTAATCCCATACCCCCCCAAAACCCCACTCCCCCTCATCCTCAAATTTTTTCCTTTTCCCCCAATTTCCCCCCCAAACCCCATACCCACCCCCAACCCCCCCCCCTACACCCCCTCATAATTTTTCTCTTCCTTTTAATATTCCCAAACCCCCTCCCACCCAAACCCCCCTTATCCAAAACCATCCTCCCCAAAAACCCCCCCTTTTTTCCCCTTCCCTTTCATTTTTAATCCCCCTACCCCCCAAAAACCCCCCCTTTATCCCATCCCCCTTTTAATTTTTTCCCCCCCTTCCACCCATTTAATCCCCATACCCAAACCCAAAACCCCACTTTATCCCCCAAACCCAACCCTTTTTTCCCCTTTTTAACCCCCAACCCCTAATCCCCCTACCCCCCCAACCCACTTTCCCCTCATCCCTAAAACCCTTTTTTTTTTTTCTTAAATATTTAATCCCAAAACCCCAACACCCCCCTTTAAAAACCCTCCCCCCCCTAAATTTTTTCCCCCCTTTTTTAACCCATTTAATCCCCTACCCCCCAACCCCCCAATCATCCCCTCCAAATTTTTTCCTCCCCCCTTTTCTAAAATTCCCCCCCCCCCCCCCCAAAATTTAATTTTTTTTCCCCAAAACCCCCAAACCCCACCCCCCACCATCCCCTCATAAAAACCCCTTTTTTCCCTTCCCCCAAATTTCTAAACCCCCCTAACCCCCCACACCCCATCATTCCCCCCCCTAAATTTTTCCTCCCTTACCCCCTCCAAAACCCATACCCCCCACACCCCCCTTCCCATCATCCCAATTTTTCCTCCCTTAAAACTATTTAATCCCCCTACCCCCCACACCCCCCTTCATTTATCCAAACATCCCCCCCTTTTCCTTTCCCCTTAAAATATTCCCCTTCCCCCTACCCACCCCCACCCCCCCTTCATCCCCATCCC
>CM057001.1:48872622-49062878 GCA_029891345.1 Dryococelus australis | reverse complement strand
GGAAGACGGAGGGCCCCTAGTGCCGTTGAAAAGGGCAAATAAAAATTTTAAATGATGAAAGCATGCATGCTTTCTCGGGGGGAAGACACTCCTATGCCTTTGGAAAATGTCAAATATAAAATAGCAGGGCATGAAATCAATTCCGGGGGAAACGGAGGGTTCCTAGTGCCTTTGAAAATGTCAAAAAAATTATAAAAATGGGATCCCATGAAATGCCCCGGGGGGAAGACAAAACGGCCCCAAAGGCGCGTTAAAAAATGTCAAATAAATAAAAAATAGATGCATGCATGTCTCGCGGGGAAGACAGACGGTCCTAGTGCGCATTGAAAATGTCAAATAAATATAAAATAGCATGCATGCATGCCTCGCGGGGAAGACAGACGGTCCTAGTGCGCGTTGAAAATGTCAAATATAAAATAGCATGCATGCATGCCTCGCGGGGAAGACAGACGGTCCTAGTGCGCGTTGAAAATGTCAAATGGCGCAGGGTTGGCCTATACGAGAGCATAGAGCAATGTGAAATCCGTTGTCCGGTGACCGCCGTGCCAGATGGATGTACCTGTGTTGAGCAGCACTTAAACATCAAAATAGCCGTTCTCCGAATTAGTAGAATCTGTTGGGAATAACGCCCTGCCATACCGGACTGTCGCGAGGTGGGTAGGTGTGTTTCAGCGAGGACGTGTAGCAACCAGTGATCAGCAACGTGCATGTTCTTTATTGTCCATACATATAGTGCTTACCTTGTCCTGTCATGTGCCTATTTCACATCTACACGCGCTGGTATTCTCACACTACAACATAGTTGCCATGACTTATGCCCAAACCTTTGTATTTGCACTGATTGCTCAGCACAATTATGTACGGTTTTCTCCACTAAAGGATTCTATACTTACAGAGTATCGCAGCACCACCTGAGCTGTCGTTTTCTTGTATTTCTTGGCCAGTTCCTTTAGTTTAGGGTCGTCCAACAACAAGGGGTCACCTGGTTTCAGGAATGGGCTGTCTGGAGACCCCAGGGGACTGTAACCGGTGATCATAATGTCTTTTGCCTTGCATAACTCTATCAGTTTCGTCTGGTTCAAGTATGGATGGCACTCAACCTGTGAAAAACCAAGATGCAGCAATTTATATAGGCAATTTACTTGAGTTGGAAACCTTATAAGAAATGCTGACACAAAGTATAGCTCTTATTCAAAGTATAATACTCAAGTAGGTATACCTAGATTGCCAGACGACTGAGCATTTAAAAATAAATATTGGAAAAATATTACTGCACTTATTTTAACATATCCACAGAGAGTTATGCTCACATTATAAATGGCAATGATGTCATCATTCCATGTCTTGTGGATAACATTTATTTCCTCGAGTTTTTTTTTTTTGCTGTAAGAGGAAAAATTGGCATAGGTAATTAGCAACATGTACACGCATGATGCCTCAGGGCTGGTAAGGTCTTCACTACGCTAAAAATGTTGGATTTGTCGGGTGCTAGGTCATGCGCACTATCTGGCGGGTGGTTCTCCATTCTCTTAGCCTCTACGTGGCACTGGTGCATGTTTAGCGTAGGCGACTGGCCTGGTAGCTTTTCGGCAAGGTACGAAATCGGGTTCGATAAGAGTGATCTTCCGCTTTAAGGGATTGGCTCTCAGTGGTTCACCTGGGAGACGCGTAACCTCTAGTGGCGATTTGACCTGGGACAACTCTGACTGACATAAGTGTGAACTAGGCTGGTTTACAGGCAACTGCTCAAAGGTTGTGATGGTCAGCTGATAGGTTCCACTGGTTCTGCTCCCCTGTAATAAGAGGTCGCAAGTCCCAAGAACTGGTCTTGTTCACTTAACAATGCTGTTACAACGGGTACATTTTTTCGCTTACACGGATGGGGTCCTTAGGTATCTCTGGTGTGATGGGAATCTGGAGATGGCACAATGCCTGGGCTTCATCTTGGAAGAGAGCTGTGGGATCGTCGGGATGAGGAGGGTGGTAAGCTCCTGCAAGCGCCCAGAGGCAGTTAGCACCTGTCTTGACCTTCTCTCAGATACCACTCTGATGGGAGTATGGCACCTGGACTGAGTCACACGCTCACGTCCGTGAAGTGACTGCAGGTGACGTGTTGTCCTACCTGGTGTGCAATCTCGTGTAGCATCTGCCTACTCAAGCTGGAGTGCAACCTCGTGTAGCATCTGCCTACTCAAGCGGTCACCCTATCTCAGTGCTCGGTGTCATAACGTGGTGAGCACTGGGAGTCAGGCCCTACTGTTGACAGTCTCCCCACACTCAGTGAACACTCTGTCGTCGAAACACAGTGGGGAGAGTATGCAGCTGAGTTGGTAAGCTGGCCTCAACAGACTTGGGTACCTAGTGTTGGGGCTCTACCGTTCTGGACTCCGTGGAGCACAGAATGGGTGGCCATCCAAGATGTATGTGGGTACTCGATTGGTGTGAATGGGGAAATTATTCATACAATCCATTCACCTGCAATCCCTTGAGCAGAGTGAGGTCCACTGGGAGAGGTTTTGTAACTATGGGAAAGGATACCCTCAAATTGGTAATATCGCTTTTATTCCGTTTAACGGAAAGTAAACAGAATGGTGTCACAAAACTTCCTAACGTTGGCGAAAGTTTAGGGAAGCTTAACCTATGCTGTGCCAGGTGGGATAGATGAACGTTATGAGAACAACTAGAATTGATACTGCTCCCTAAGCCTGTGTTGCCTAAAAGGGGCTGCAGTGTGTGTGTGCAGATGACTTGGACTGGGTGTATCTTCGGCACAAATGCAGTGAAGATAGACTGGAGAGGATAGCTCTGGCAGCAAGTTGCAGTGGAGACCAAGGAGCGGTATTTCCTTCGGCACGAATGCGGTGAAGGAGGGTAGGTTTAGGAGTGAAGCAGTCCAAGCAGACTGATCAATTCCTTCGGCATGCATGCTGTAAAGGAATTAAGACTGGTTACGAGCGGGCGAGCATCCTGATATTTATACTATGGCTGGTCCTTCCTCTTCAGTCATCTGGATAGGGGCAGAACTGGAGAGGGGGTAGCTGTAGCATAGCTTCCTAAAGGCGTGATGTCACTGGCTAGCTTGGAGAATCACAATGCGGTGAATTGTACTGGTAGAGTAATCTAGTGGCATACTGTGGTACTCGTTGCCTTGGATGCATAGTCTCGGTGACTGGTGAATAATATAATCTGCTGGCTGAAACATCCATTCTTGCCGTAGTAAACAGTAAAATCTTGTGTTTTGTTGCGGGGTCAACAATAAAAACTCCCTTGAAATTAAGCAGCAAGACTTGCTCACTGATGAGGCGAAGCTGTAATATCATTGTTGGAAAGACGTCATGCATCAATTATTAATTTTGCAGTCTCTCTCCCAACTGAGGCATTAACACTTGCCACTACAGATCTTCATGTGGCAGAATAATACAAAATCAGGAGAATAACACCAAACCGGCAGAAAAACTGATTTTAAACAGAGCTTTAAAAGGGCTTAATCTCAAACCTACATGTAACATACTACACAAAACTATAACACACACTGTAAATTTACGTGTGTCGTTTAGACTACTCAATGTTACTTTTAATGAGTGCAAGGTCAGGTGTGCTCTGGTACTCAATTACTGTGATTGAGTCTGCTTTTTACTAGAGACTAGCACTGGTCCAGTAGGCTGGTGGCTTGGTACGTAGTCTTCCACGAGCAGTACCACAATATTTATTACTACCACCTTAGCCCATTGAGGCAGTGCTGACCTACCAGGGTACTCGCTCACCAATCTCCTGGGTTCCGGAGTAGAGGTAGGCCGGCTGGGGCCAGTAGTTGCCTGGTTGATGCTAGTTGATGAGGTGCCATATGGAGAGGCGAGGTGTATCTGGCTCCAGGTGGCGGCTGCACTGCTTCCGAAGAACGAGTTCGCTATGCCCAACTTGATGTCACTTCCAGTAACCAAGGCACGTACTGCAGGATGTGGCTCTGTGCCACGTCTGGTATGCAAGGGGAAATACACTGGGGCGCTGGCTGAAGAGGACTGCCTCTCCACGTGACGGGCAGACTAAGCACGTTCCCATAGGGTGTCTCCACCAAGTGTGGATGGGTGATTGGTGCCTTATCGCAAATGACATAGAGGCGGTATCAACACTTAAATTACTTTCTATTGGTGCAAGCAATAGACGGTACCCCTACTAAGTGTAAAGCCCAACAGCAGTTGATGACACAAACCTTGTGCTCCTACGATTCTGCTCCTTGGCGCACAAACCTAGAGTGATAGGTCATATGAGCAGTCTTCCTACTACTGTCAGGGTGAGTTCCAGCAACAGTCAGGCTCTCCAGTCCCAGGCAAATACCTTTGCCAGCACCCTCGGCGCTCTGGTCAGCAATACAACCTGAGGTGGCTGTCCTGCTCCTAATGGAGGTGTTCCTAGTGGTTGGGGCTCTACATTTCTGTACACCTGGGTGCACAGAATGGGTGGCCGTCGACAATGGTGTGTGTGTGTTGATGTACAGATACCTGACGGGGATCTGTAGTCATACACTATGGTTTATAATGTTATTACACCCGGTCGCTTACTTGTTCTGTCTGGAAGTAGAGTTTCTAGTATAGGACAGGATTTACCTCTAAACAAACATACGCTCAGGATAGGATAAAAAATTGTATTTATTATAATTAATAAATACTGGTGACTCGTACCTATTACTCAGCAGAGTGAGAACGGAAGTAAGCTACGCTTTACAGAAGAAGATGACCTGCTCCTAGACTAACCAAGTATAGAATGAACTTGACAGCTATGAAAACAACTCTTGTTGCAGTTATTCTAACCAGGGGGTTTCTAGAAGAGACCTAACAACGGCGGTCACTATCAGAAGGGCAGTGGTTGTAGCTGACACTTACCAACAAGTAGCTGCAACTGTTGATCCAGGATGGTCAACAGCGGAAGTGTGGAGTGTGAGCAATCTTCTGGTGTTGAAGACGTCTGGAAGCTGATGGTGCTTGAAGTCTTTGGGAGCTTCTGGACGAAGTGGTAGAAGTCTCTGGTTGTTGGTGGCGGCAGCCACCGGTGGTCGTTGAACTGGAAGCTCTTGGAGAGGACCGTGGGGTCAGTAGCTCGCCTCAGCACAAAAGTGTTGAGGCGAGCTACTGGAGAATAAAACTGCATCTTCGGCTGCGCACTTCCTCATATTGTGCGCTCGGACAGCCCATGCCTGGGCTGGAGTGGAGTGGGAGGAGTAACGTCGCTCTGCGACGTCTGCCTTGGTGGGATGGTGCGAACGGGTGGGAGAACTACACTTGTGCTCTGATATATGGCCTCGGGTGCTCTGCTTTCCTCGGACAGCTTTGTGTGTGTGGCGACACACTGTCTGTCGGATGCGTTGGGGAGGCTGACGTGTTCCGCGGCCGCTAGGAACAATGCTTGTTTCACGTGCTAGAATCGCCCGCTAGGGTTGGAGCGATCCTGTGCGCACTCATGAATAACATGCTGGGTTTGACCCTTCCTCGGGATACGTAGATACTACATTAGTAGTGAGAGAAAGTTGGGCCTGGTACATCAGGAAAATACCACGTGTCTGTAACTGTCCCTGCACGGGAACAATCTTGTAGCCATCCATGGTTGTGGTTCCTAGTAGATGTTGCACGTTAGGACGAGTCGTAGTTTTAATATAACTCTTAAGTGGCACATGTTAAAATGTTTTATAAATCAGTAATGGAAATAAATATAAAAGTGAAAAACTGAACCTTGGGGAGTCAAAATACTTCATAATGGTCATCACTGTTTATAGTTTGCAGTATGATCAATTGAGTAAAATGCCACATTCAACTAGTCTCTCTAAAACTCATCCTCCTAGCCAAATGCGTAGGCATTGCTCATCCTCCTCTACTTGGCCCTAATCTCAGCAGTATACCAGAAGTGCTTAATGCAGGTTGGCTGGATATCCCACTAAACTCCAGGTTTGAAGCGTGTTCCAAATTTTGAGCGGAAGTTCGATCTTGACCACCGAGGTTGTATACTGAAGAAAGCTGCCAGGGGCATGTCGGAGTTCGCGAAGGATGGAGGTCTTAGTGAAAACAAAATAACTAAATTTCATTTTTAAATTTATTTTTAATGGTTTAAAAATACACACAGATATTATTTACAATATTAAAATACATATCTACTAATTAACACTTGTTATTCTCAGTATGCACAATATTTAATGTCAATCTCAATTCTATTTCTAATTAAAGTCCTTATCACTGTCTACTGTCTTTATATTGGTTACAGTCACTTAATTCACACTTATTATTCCCACATATTCAATTCAACTGTATACTGCCATAATTGCAAATGTCTGTCACTCATGCATCTAGTTTAATAGTCCCACCCATCAGTCTCACTGTCCACTGTAACCAATACTCACAGTCCACAGACTTCACTCTAGCTGATCACTGTCGCCGCCGCTTGTGGCTATGCTGGCACCACACTCCTAGTGCTTAAGGCAGCACAAGGCTCAAGCCTCCAGATTCAGAGGCACACTGTGTTTATATAGACTCGCTGGCCCGGTCCAGAAGGTTCCCTGCATTCTGAGTCATGCTGAGGGAGGACCAGGGCGATGACCAGAATATTCTTGCAATGATAATCCAAAACATTCTATCTCCAAGGACAGGAGCCACATTAATTCTAATAGGCTTATTGTGATATTTGCAGGAGCTTCACCTTTGTATATCACCATGCACATCTCGGGTTGCCAGTGATGCCCTTGACGCACCGCGCCCGACATGCTCGAGCAGAAACGACACAGAGCAGCGGCATGTAACAGTAGGAATAAACTCCGACATCTATAGGCATAGTTAGAATTTCAGTCGGACAGGAGCAAAAAGAAAGATGTTTAACATTTACATATTTAGAATTTAATTAATTGGGTTTATTTTCACGCAGGAACCAATTACTGAGATTTGTGTAATGTAGATTATAATATATCTCTCAAATTTACTATATTTATAGTTTCATAGTTTCAATACTTCTTCTCTGTTTCATAGGGATGAATGCCCCATCCCCAACACTACATCTGCTCCCCAATATGCTAGTTTCACCATGGTTACATCCATGCTGAGCCTTTCCAAACAAAATTCCTGGATATGCACCTGCTCATAAGCGTTCTAATATTATCTTAATTAATTCCAATTGCAGCAAAATCTTTACAGACTACAAATCAAAATTCTTATATAAAAATGATATTCCAAAAAATTACCACAGCAGTCTAAAGTTCGGTATGAACATTATAAACAAAGAGAAAAACTTAACTAGTTTGCGTTAGTACCCATCTGGATGATTTGGTGAAAACCGCAGAGTGGAACTGAGAGCCATGACTTATCATTTTTAGAATTGCAGAAAAATTGGCATTTCCTATTTGGACAATTTGAGCTACATGTAGAGTTGCTGTGCCTTCCATAACTTGCATATAAAAAAACAAGAAGAATATAGTATAATGGTACCTGATTTGTGGCTGGCTTGATGGATGCAGACTTGAGCAGCCTGGTTATCTGCTCACTGTTGAAATTAGATATGCCGATGTTCTTTGTCAGTCCCAACTTCATGCACTCTTCCATAGCTTTCCACGTATCAACATAATCCACATCACTGAATAGAATGTTGCCATCCTCATCCTTTGGCACATTTGGGCCACCTTCCTGAAAATAAAAATAAAAAAACACCATTCACCATCCACACACAATTTGTATACCTATTTATCTAGCTTCTGTAAAGGTTATGGAAAATGTTTTTTTTCTTCCAGCAGGTACTCCCAGTACTAAATTTGCACACTCTGCAACCAAACATTATTATCAAAATGGACATAAAATTTAAAATCACTAAATTACTGTATGTCTGGGAGAAAGAAAGAAAGAAGAAAAAAAAAAAAAAAGAGCTATAGTGTGTCATTTACATAAGTTCCTGCAAAAAGTTTCTTAACAGTTGATGCATGCCAGCATGCTACACAGTGAGAATGTGCACTCTATGGACGACTTTGCCCCATCTGCGAGCCACAAGCGCTCAGGAGTGGAACATATAAGCGGCAAGCCAGGTTATATGTATCGTACTGACAACCCACACGCCTGGGTAGCCGATTACATCATTGTAAATTACGTGCGTAATTACAATCCCCCTTGTCCACACAGAATTTTGCATGCAAAAGGCACCCCCGCAATTTAAATAAATATAATGAGAATTCTACTACTCGTCGCTTAGCTCTTGAAGAAGTTCCTACAATCTCGAGAGATGACAGCACCCCCGTGACCTTGTGACGTCATGACCCGACCGCCTCAGAGACAGGGGTTTTAATTTGTCGTCGCCTCCATGCAGGGCAATAAGAAAAGTGCAGTGTTCCTGCATCCCTGATAAACACGCCTCCTTGATGAAAGGCTAAGCTAACCCCCGCACCCCGAAGAACTGCTGACAAGTAGAAATTTAGTATAAATACAACTCCAGCAGCCAGCACCAGCAGATGCGCCGGGCTTGGTAACCGAAGAAGACGCAAGCCACCCTGAGTCTGCTAAAGACTCTAATACTACCTTGAGTCTGCTAAAGACTCTTCTCACCTTCATCAGTTTGCCGAAGACTTACCACTTCCTTGAGTCCGCAAAGACTCCTCTACTCACCACCTTAGTCTGCCGAAGACTCTCCACTTACCTCAGTCTGCATGCCTTCGCCTGATTCAACCAATCGACGTTTACTACGTAATTTTTTTATACTCCCAAGTGTTTTTCCAGGGCAGCTTAATATTTTCATATTTGTATTTTTTTGGAATAGCCAGTTCTCTCCAGGGAAAATCCCATCAATAAACATCACGTCAAATTTAATTACTTGTGTCCCATTAGTTTTAGTTAATCCCCTTTCTCCTCTAATTTGGTATTTTGCAAACTTGTGTAAATCCAGTGAACAGATGTAGAGTAGGAAAGGAGGTGCACAAAGTCTACAGTGCCATAGGGAACGTCGCGCCTTAGCATAAACGGTAGTAAATTTCACGTCCGAGGACAAACCCCAACTAGTGTGTTATGACCAAGCTCCACTGCCAATTTCCTCTTTTGTTCCCCTTGAAATTACCACTTCCCTAGATCACTTTCTCGGTGCCCAGGATATCCGACAACAGAATATGAGGAACAGGTTAAATTGCTCGCCCTGGAAAACAAGACTACTCCCTGCGACACCCCAGCTAGTCCACCAAAAACGACTAGCAATGTCAAATTGCAGTCTGGCAGATTAATCCGGGTATCACACCCAGAGGGTACAGTACTCCCAAATCTTTTTTCTATCAAACTCGTATCGGGAAAAGTTGTTCGGGTTCGACTCCTAGCCCAGCCAGACAACCGATCCCATGCAACACTCCCTTCTTCGGTCTTCATCCCGTTACGACAGCCTACTCGTCCTCCTAAAATCTCATCTGCCAGACCACGCACCCCCACCTCCACGTCAAACTCATCACCACTTCACTTCATCCATCCATCTGGGATAGCTGGCACCCCGTATATTAGTGATCCTGACAGTGAGGAGGATAGAGCTCCCTGGACAGGCAGCTACACCCATCTGCCTCACTCTGGGGTTTGACTACCCTCCACCCCATAGCCCATCTACTCCCAAGTGGCCTGATCCTGTACCTAATCCCCTTATGACTCACCGGCTCAATAAAACTGGTATTATTCGCCGTGGTAGGCCAAGCTAATCTTGGAAAGGGTAGTCAACATCACCACACTACCATCTAAGGTAGTCACATCCAGTAGCACACGCATCACAGTTCACTGCCTAATTTTTGAAGGAAAGAGAGGCTTACGAGATCACATTTCCTGCCTACCTGTACATACCTTTTTGTAGCGCTGTCACACCGGCAGGCTGAGCCCAGCAAGCAAATGTAAAGTGTCTCCCAGAGGAGAATGTAGTGTCCAACTGCAAGTAAATATTGCATATGGTAAGAACGTGTTTTTATTTAGCAGAGCCTTCGGGCATGTTAGGGAACAGGACCCTTAGAAGCCCACCGTAATCTAATCTTACTATTCAGTGCCATTGTAAACATAATTAATCTCAGTAATCAAGTGCAGCAGTATCAGGTGTGTGGGTCAGCCTTCAATAGGCCCACTGTTTAGTAATCAAAACAGTTATTAACATGAGGGGATATTATGTAACCGAAGGTACATTACGTCTGGGTGATCTGCCAGCCACTCCTGAGATCAAAAGTCTCCAGCTCTACAACAACATCGACACCACACTGACCATGTCTGGTGCCAATTGGGTAATGTCATTTTCCACAAAACTTCCTAACCTAAACCTTCACCGCCCCTCAAAATCATCTTGCACCCTTCACCGAGCCACCACACGGCATCAATGAAATTTTTGAACATTTGAAAACCATCAAGCATGAAGGCACTGCATGTTTTATTGTAGTGATATTGGAAGACCTGGTGTAGCTTATTATACAGTATTGTTAAGTACCAAGTCAACCAATTAAATGGAACCAAATTAAATTTTTAAATACTATAGAACAATGTGGCAACAGCCTTGTTGCAAAAATCTTTCTTAGGTATTAACCAAACACACGTACCTAATTTTCAAAAATTAAGAGTAGATTAAGGATGACATAATAGAAATACATACACAGACATCAGACACTTGCCTCTATCCTTGAATCTGCTAGCCTGTTACCGGGACTAACATTCAATCCCAACACAGCGTATTCTACAATCATCTTGTAGTCACTTTAACAACATATGGGGGTGATACTAAATAGACAGGGACAGCGCAACATAGTGTGTATTATAAGTTGGTGATAACTGTGGCAAGAGTTCTAGCCATATAGCTTTTTACTATAATGTTATTATTCACTACTTTGGTTTTATCTCACTTGTATGCATCCATGATTGGTTAGGGGATGAGCATGGAAAGGAGAAGTTCTCTCTAAATATCCCACATGGGTGTCAACAGGAGGAGTTGGGGAGGGGGCTTACCCTCCCCTGGAAACTGTACTTTTTCTATTAAATGTGAAATAACTTTAATAAAAAGTAAATAGTTTATTAGCAATGTTACTTCAAAATGTAAATGTCTGCTAGACGAGTAATTGAGCTCTTCCTGGTTTTCCACAATTTTATTTTGACATTTGTTTTTGCATTTTTATTTAATATTATATTGTATATTGTTAATGATAAACACATTTATTCACATAAAAAAACATGGATGTTTGTTGCATGCATTTAAGGTAAAACCCAGTTGTAAATCTCACTCTCCTCTGAAGGAAACTTTCTAATTTGTATGCCTCCCCTTAAAAAAGACTGGTAATAGGTAATGCCCATGTATCCCACCCTCACATATGCACACCCTCCCAAAGTAAACGTATAAAAACTCAAGGCAAAAATAATTTTACTAACTAACTGTATTTGTGTGCAATTATTATCAGTGTCAGCTGCCTTAGAAATCCCTCACGGTGATTTGTCACGCATGAGCTAAGGTAGAATGACTGTGAAAGGCAGCCACACAATTGATGAAAGCTTGTAATGTCACAGACATCAGATTTGGCAAATGGAAATCACAGCTCTATTTTACTCACTTGGTAGAGACATGAGACTCAAATAAAGGTGCCATATTAAAATAAAATATAATAATTCAATTGTCTATTATTTCCACCATATATTAATTTCAAGTTTTAAAAAATATTCAACATTCTTCAATTTATTAATGTAGAATAACGAACGGTCAGCTTAACAAGGCAGCACAGAACAGCACCACAGAGTTATAGGAGGGACGTTAGTTCCCTCCTGGTACCCTAGTGACATCCCACACCAGCGGAAATTATTTAGTAGAAAAAGGTTGTTAGCGAAAAATTTAAGTTAAAAAATAAGTAACGGTCACTGGTGCTTGCCTGCGTGAGCGAAATTTTCCACGCTCGACGTGTCTTCCTCACGAGCTGGTCATCAACTGTTGGCAATTTACACCGGGTGAGTCTGCCAGATGCTATGTACTCTACCCCCACTCCTCACACCAGGGTGCAAAACCTAACCAAATATGAACATGGCATGGTACAGAATGCCTTCGGATACCGTGCAACCCTGTCGCAACCACCTTCCCATGCCAGTCGAACTGCATAGTAGTAAAACAACTGAGAACATTCTCGAAAGAAAAAATGTATGAATGTTTTAACAACCTTTATCTCCACTTGCTGATGCAATCTAACCTCCACTACAACTACAGAAAAAACAAATGCATGAAAAAAATCATTCTAGCAAGGCCAAAATATCAAATACTAATAAGCAATTACAATTCCACATAAAACAAAAGAAAATTAACCAAATGTCCCCAATAAATTATTATTAACTGCATCATTACAAGCTGCATTTACCAATTGTTTTTGCATGTCTTTGTCGTAATTCCCTTATATGCTACTGTATTTTAAAACTTCTGCCAATCCTGACTCAAGGGTTTGCAAGACTTCCATTCAGTAACCCTGCATGTACTAAAGTCTGCGATCTGCTGAGGGCTATACTGTTAATTTTCCCAACGGGCCATGTATGAGCCATTATAGGCTGTTCACGATAAAGTGAGCACTTTTTAAGTCCCTCCCAACACATATTAACCACTAATAAATGTATCTTATTGAAGTCTCAGGCATTAAATTTTGATGGTGGTGAAATGTATACACTATGTTTATTGGTCACATTGCATTGTTTCAATTAAAAAGCAGCAGGAAGATGGCTTTTGGATGAAAGGAAAAATTTTATAAGGGCCTTAAAAAGTGCTCACTTTATCATGAACAGCCTTTACAATGCTTAAAGGGCCACACTCGCTTAGGTATTACAAACTTGTGGCTAACTCATAGTCAGATAATTTACATAAAGATGTAATAAAAACAATATATTGTTTTATTACAGGTTTTGTGCCAGCGATAGTTACATTTGACAATAAATTAGGCATTTGTATGCCAAAGTACGTATTTAAAAAAATTGCTGATAAAACATATATTTTGTCCACAGGCCAGTTTGATGACCTGGCAGGGCCGTATGTGGCCAGCGGGTCACTAACTTAACAACCCTGATGTAGAACATATCAACATTTGTTTGAATGTTTTAGTTTACCACATAATTATAACATATTAAAACCGTTTCACCTTGTGGAAGTACTCCCCCACTTCCCATGTTAGTTATAGAAATTTAATTAATATCATGATAGTCACGGATCAATTTTTCATGATGCCCAATAGTGGAGGTCAAATCACAATGCCATCTGTTCTGTTTGTTAGAGATGAATTCAAACGTAATTTAAAATTTTGCAATAAATCACATCAAAATCAAGTAAATGCAATGTTTATTGACAGTGTGATTTTCTACCAGGTGCTTAACGGCTACTTCAAGTGACGGCACATTACACCAGTATGAGAGTTCTCACTGCACTATTGTAGTTCAGGGTCCACTAGTGTGTTTTATGTTATATTATATACCAATATCCATGCAATAAGGACAAGTAGGCATGGCATGTTAGTTGCTTTACAGCTAGTGTTCTAAACACTGGATAGAGATCATGCCCAATGATAACACCCTGAGGAGTCTCATCTCTGCCACCTAAGCCAACAGCTTGTGCCTGAGAAACCACAGTCTTTTTCATCCAACCAAACTACGTGGTCCTAATTTGTTATTCCCACTAAGTCAGCACTTGTCTTTACCAAACCTGCAAATCACCTATTCCAAATATACTGTTAAATTCCAGACTTTCAGACATGTGACATCTACTTTTTTTTGCCCAAGCACTTTCTTTGTATCCTAAATTTACACAGTAACCTCAAACATCACAAAATTTGTGTAATATAAAAACTGTGTACGAAAGGCAAATTTTTTTTTGTATTTCCTCACAATATATTTTGTTCATTTAATTTTTACTTAAATCAATGCTCACATAAACATGTATTCAATAATTTAAAAGTATATTCTGAAGAAATTTTAATTCTATATTATTTACTATCATTTACAAAATGTGAGGAATTAAAACATTCATCTTTTATGTAATTAAAAAAATTTTTTTACAACAATAATCACTTCAATAGTTTATAATATAAACAATTTTAATTTACAGTTATTATTTAATAACTTTTTGTGGGTATTTACAAAAGATGTAATATTTATTATTTTAGCCAAATACGTAGTAATGTGATGATTCAGTATAGCTGGTTAAATTAAGCCCTAAACTAAGTAATTTTCTATGAACTGCTTAGCTGGCAGCAAGTGAAAAATTGTATTTTAGTAAGGGTAATGAATATTTTATCGCCTCTGCTCCCATTTAAAACAATTTTCGGGAGAGGGGAGGGGGTAGGACCCCTAACATACAGCGCGAAAAACTTTAGTGAAGCCCCAGGGAAAATGTAAACTAACGTTCTCCTTCTCTGTCACACACACACACACCACACCTCCCTACACTGCAGTTTGCCTTATCTCATTCCAGTCAGTAGTGAGCAAGTGACCTTTTCTACAGCTTGTGCATACAGTCATGGCAGATTTTAAATGGTATTAAGTGTTGTCGCAACTTCTATTGTTTCCCATCCAGTTTTGTGTCGCGCTCATTTACCCACATGTTATTAGCTAGATCTGCAGCCAGTTCGATTAATTTGATGCTGGAGTGATGTGAATAAAAGTGCAAGAGTTTTACATGATGAAATAAACTCTACCTGCCCTACAAAAAGTTGCAGAAATGTTGGCAAAATAAATTAATTTCAGAGGTAGTGAGGAAACTTGGCGAAAATTAATCAAAGCTATTTGTTTCAAATTCAAAAACTGTAAAAATAATCAGTTATTCTTAATGGAAAGAAACGAGATTGTCGCGTGGCAAACAAAATACCTACTAATTATACGGAAGATTGACAGACAAGGCGAAGTAAATTACCTGACTCGATGAGACATGGATTCATCCTTATTATATTGTGAACAAGTGTTGACAGCATGATGATGTAGCAGGTGTGTCCGAAGTAGCAGGAGTGTACAAAAACAACCATCTAGGCCAGCGATGAATTACAGTTCACACAGGTAATGAAAATGGCTTCATCAAGAGAGCCAAGTTAATATTTAAAGCCAAAACTAAATGTGGAGTATATCATGATGAAATTAATAGCAACACTTTCACGAAATGGTGTGAAACACTACTATACGCTGTTCATGATAAAATGAGCACATTTGAACATCCTCCTTAAGATCTACTGGTATGCACGTTGTGTATTCTTCCATCTTATATAAATTTAACATTGCCAAACCTCATTTACGAGTCGGTCATATGGAACTGTGAAATAATTAAAATAGTAAACATTTTATAAATCTGCTAATTTTTACACACTTGAGGCGTTAAAAAAAATCGAAAGTGTAAAAAATAATTTAAATGATCATAAATGGTTACCTAACACTTTTTATTTAATGGTAACATATGGAACTACTTTCCATCCATCGTTACCAACTTTATGTGCAGGCAGGGGGCAATGATATTTTTTAAAAAGTTAATTTCAAAAGTGCTCACTTTAACGTGAACAGTCTTTACTTCCCAACATTCCATCTCCAAGCATTATTGTTCTCAATAATGCTCCATACCATAGTGTGTGCGAGAACAAACCTCCAACTACTATAGGTCTCCTACTATTACCAACATGAAAAATTAGCTGATAAATAACAACATTGTTTTTCTGCCGACGAGAGAAAATCCAAGTTGATTGTAAAGGTTAGGTTAAATCCGCAACCTCCCATTTATACAGTCAAATTGTATACATCATAATGACACCCAATTATCCGATTACCGCCCATATCATTGAGATCTAAACCCAACAAATTACATCTGGAGCATGGTAAAATACAGCGTTGCTTACAAAAATGTTAACATTACAAACTCTGTCATTTTGCAAATTACTCATTCAGCAAATTGGAAAAAACAATGTGATCATGTGAAAAAAAAAAAACTAGAAAACGATTATTGGGTAAATGATGGGCTGATGGAGGAGGAGATTCCTCAAGTTTAGTTGAACCTACAAAGTAATAGCAGCAGTTGTAGCATCAGCGGTAGCGACAATGACAGCACAAGTGACGTTACTGAAGCCAAACACACCAATGATGGCAACATTTGTGGAATGGAGGAACTGAGGTTGTGTGTCTAGCATCGTTGCACAATAAAATATATTAATCAAGAAATAAAATGGTTCCTGTAAATTATATTTGACAATAATGTATAAACTGTGCTTTTGTCTTACAATAAACCAGGATTTCATGGTTAATACCGACTGTCTCTTGCATTTTGAACAAAGCGTACAGGGAGGGTCTTCCGCTTGTCTGCTGATACCCTTCCCGCACTTCACGAGGCAACCTTGCTACACCTGCGCTCTTACCACCTCCACCCGGGGTTACACTTGATTTTGTTGCATAGTACTGTTTACTTAACGTTATTAATTTGCCAAATATTTTGCCCACATTTTAATTAAATATATTAAAGTGCACTCCAAACCTGAAACATTGTTTTTATTCCTAATCTTACTTAAGAATAAGAATCCTTAGAAGAAAACAAGTTGATACTTTTTGTACCCTTGTATTTTAACCCAGTTCTTTTCTTGCATTAATATTCAAGTTAGCAAATGCAATAATAATCAATTGCTTGTCTTAATGTATGGGAGATGACTTAGCACGTCATCATTCACCTTACACACTTTCAGGAAATCACAGGTACAATCCTAAGAAATGGATTATAAATCAATAAATTTTCTTGTCATACATAATTCACACTTTTAAATCTAATGGTTATGCAAGAAACCAACCTTGAAGGCCATTGGCCAGTGAACGAGGTACAGGTTCAAGTAAGTTAACCCCAGGTTCTTCAAAGTCTCCTTCAAAACACCGACAACAAGATCTGGCCTGTGGAATGCATTCCATAACTGTAAAAAGAATATATGTTAAAGTTATAAAAAAGCATTGTTGTATACTTTTATTAAAAAGAAAAGAAGGAAGTACAATAACAAAATCAAGCTACATCATGCAGTTTTCAATGTTAAACTCTCAATCTTAAGTAGCACATAAAAGAAACTGTAACTTACTTTACTAGTGATGAATAGATCCTCTCGCTTTACGACTCCTTCCCCAATCTTGGCTTTGATGCCTTCACCAACTTCTTTCTCATTGCCATATGCGTATGCACAGTCTATGTGGCGATATCCAGCATCTATGGCATCTTTCACCGCTTGGGTTACTTCACCAGGCTTTGACTATAAACAAAACCAACCTTAATTTTAGTTGCTTATTGTCTGACGAAACAGAGCTGAATGTTTGACAACTACTACGCAAAAAAAAAGAAATAAAAACACAACCACTGAATATTATTTATACAGTATAGTACTGACACACACTGTCAATTCCTTACTTCTGTGTATAATGTTATGAAAATATAAGCAAAATTCAAATGTATGAAAAAATTATATGGTATGGACAAATTCATATACAGAATACTAAGAAAGTAGTTTAATATTCCTTATTATGACAGGCCCTACATATGTTACATATCTTCTTTTCAGTATTATATTATACAGAATGATTCATGAAGAGTTACCGCCATTCACAGAGCATATTCCTTACATCATTTCGAGCAAAATATGACATAAATGGGGGTCCTATTACCAACATTTAAAGAGTATTTTGAAACATTTTAAAAATGACAAATAAAATAATAACCCTTGCAGAAGTAAATACAGCAGTGGCGGCCGGGCAGCTGAAACAAGTCCCGTGCTATTGATGTGGCCAGCTTCAACACCCTCCCCCCAACCATATTTTTTTTCCATCACATGGGTAAGTAGAGATCACCCCCCCCCCCTTTTTTTTTTTCCCCCCCATCCACCACTGAAAATACAGTCATTAACGTATATTTTGCTAAAAACTTTTGCACATCCAGCTGTCTTCGTAGTAAAACTACATTATCAACCCCACATTAATCTCCTAAACTTTACGGTACATTCTAGTGTTTTACCTTTACAAAAATTATATATTTCTATTGAACGTCTATCATATAACGGTTTTCATTTTTCAAATTTACTACTATTCCAAGTTAATATAAAAAAAAAATACCTTGCGACACATTTTGGCCCATAACATGTTACAATATTCATCCTTTATTTTATTGGGATCAGAAAAACCGGCAGTGTAATCATAGAGATAATGCCCAGTGCCATTCTAAATACTGACTGGTCTATGAGAAGCTGGAAAACTTATTTAGAACAGTATGGACATGTCAGATGTTAGCACTGATAATAGCAATTTCCATACTCTGCTGCCAAATTCAATAGACCTACTCGTTACACATCAAAGACGTAAGAAAACTGAAAATTATCAGAACTCACGCCACACTGTTTTCCTGCCAAAGATACAAGAGTACACAGGATAACAGAAGTTCATTAATTGATATGCAGTGAATTTTAAATGCAAACCAGAATTTCGGCACTATTTTTGATTATCATTACAAAGAGCTATAGAAAAATGCTTTTTTTTTTTTTTTTTTTTTTTTTGTAACCTTGCCAATACTTTTAGACCTTTTTTCATGACCTGTATAGCAGCAGTAATCAATGAATAATTAATGTGCTGGTAGTTATGCATTTCTATGAATTTAATTATAATCTGTATCTAGAGTTATTCACTCTATAGTATTATTATTCTACGAGTAAACCCAGTGGTTTAACACATAATAAAAGCTACTTTCATTGAATGTTTTATACCAAGTGCAGTAGCTATATCGGCTCTCAAAACCTCGTTAAGAGCTGCCCAAATCTCTCAACTCAACTACAGTAGCCATGTAACTTAAAAGCAAATAATATAAAACTACCAGCGCTGTACTGATAAATAAATATTGAACAAGGGCTTCACTAATTACAGGCAATTGTTTCATTCCGGAACATAAACTACAGTTTGGGTATGATATTTCTGAACGCAAGTCTGATAGCGATAGCCATACATGCTGGATTTGTTGGGGCTGTAGAAGAAAATCGAGAACGGTTTTTCAATTTATGTAACAGGTTTCAGGTGTTGCAAACAAAAAATATCTAATGAATGTTGTAGTCTACAAGGCACTTGTTTAGTTATCGCAAACAATGAACTGTAGGCTCCATGTTCAGCTATAGCAATATGAAACATTACTACCTAGACTAGTAGCACGCCGCACAATTTACAAATCATTTACGCAATCAGACGATCTTTGGGTACCAAGCCTCGTCAGTGTATAGAGCCGACCAAAAATCTCTTTCCTCTTCATTATATAAACAACTGTCGACGCCGGGTCTGAATGCATAAAAGTCGTGTATGGATGCAGAAACATAGTACATATATTTATTTCATCACTCATCAAACACAAATGGATAACACTGTTGTTATAATTAGTAATGGATTAAAATATTTAAAATCTAAAAAATATCTCCATAAACTACGACATACCCAAACCTTATAAACTGTGAATTGTGAGAGAGTATCATTGTGTCACGGTTAGAAAATCAGTGATTTGCCAGTCAAATTTTTGAAATTATTTGAGTGGATAGTTTTTGAGTGAAGAGTAAGTTTGAACGTTTTTCGGTGGAGCAAGGCGAGCACGTAGCGCTGTCAAGTTTTTTGTCTACGTGCAGAAACTGAGGGAGTATGGAGGAGGTGCAGATAAGGGTGAGATTCCAGTGTTTCTTTGAGGCTCCAGCCAACGTGAGGGACTGCCTGTAGAAGCGACAGCCGTGCTCAACCCTAGTAGAGCACTGAGGCGGTGTGCACGATGCTAACACCTGCAAATAGTTGTCTCTGACAACAAAATTGAGCTTTAACCAAGGTATATTGTATTGTTAAAGGAAAATAGCATTAATTTTGAGTGAATAATACTTCATATTTGAAACTTTGATTAAACAGAATACTCGGCAAAATGTACGAAAAATTGGTCTAGAGCCCAAGAGTACGGCCTCGAGCACAGGCACTGAAATACAGTGATGTATTATCAGACCATATTGTTTACAGATGAGCATCACAATTGCATCTAACATCCTTACAAAAGATCTTCAAAAATGTTTCCATCTACTTCCGTACACTTGGCCGCACTTACGAACTGCACATGCTCTACGTAGCTGCACACGGCTGTATTTGATTTCTGTACCAGCATGCACGATACGCGCAAGTAGTTCCTCAAGTGTTTGTACAGTCCTTTAGTAAACAATATCCTTCATCCATCCCCATACCAGTATTAAAATACAGGCAAAGTAAGCAATCAATAATAAAGAAATTAACCTTAACTTAGCTGTAGCTCAAATTATTTGACCACCCCTTATATTCTGTTTCTATTATCATGCACAAGCGAGTACACAACTTCAGTTATCACATTCCTGGAGCTGATAAGCAATCCTCTGGTCTGGCCATGAGCACAGGCCAGTGAAGCTATTGAAGATAACGTGAAATCGCAATAAACCATTAAGAGTTTATCCATCAATATCACATGAACAACAGCCTACAGAACTATAGTCCGTCTCACGCTTAGATTGCAGTACAGGACTTATGGCGATAACTGTTGCCAGATTGCTTCAGATTTGTGACGTAACTGGCACGCTGAGAAACAAATAGGCGGTGAAGGAAACTGCCTGATTAAGATCATTTTTATCTGTTTACCTCCCTGCCAACTCGTAAAGGAATCCAATCCTGCGACACAAAGCTAAGGCTCCTTTGAAACTGAAGCCTGTGAGAAATCCTATCATTGTGATTGGACGGCGTGCACGCAACGCAGATAAGTTATTATGTTGCAACTTCGAAAAACAAAACTATCAGGCAACAGCACCCGCAGGAACAAGAACAGCGTTAGCGACATAAATCGTGCATTGTAAAGAGATGGTGAATGTCCATTACACCGCACACTGCAATCTAAGAGTGAGATGATCTGTACCAGTAACATTAATCAGTCACCCATTAAATCCTTAGTATGATTTAGGCTTTTTAGAGATGAATGGTGATTATCTTAATAAACTAGATGTGAGATGATGTTGCCAAACACTGTTTACAAGAAAGCTGTGGTATAGTAACTAGTCTGGAAACTTTTCCACTGGCTAGCTTTATAGCAGAAGAAATTTATTTCAAGATAATTATATTTATGAAAAGATCAGATAATAAATCATAGAAAAATCAATTCCTAGATTATATTTCCAAAGCTAAATGTATGTGATTAAAAAAATTGCCATAAACTCTCAACAAAATTTACTGGCTGCCAAAGTGAATGTATTTCATTATTTAGTCTCATCATTATAATGACAATTTAAATTATATACAAGAAACTGATTACACACATTTACCTTAAATAATATAAACTTTCTTTGGGATTGTTTTACAACTTGCACTTTATAATCATGTTAGAGTGATTTATCACCTCTGAAACATACTTATGGATACACTGAACTGTACCAATAAGATTTTTTAACGTAAGGTCTCATTCCCACTTTACCTAAACAAGCATATCCGAGCAAAAACAACCATTAACCATTTTGCACCCATCTGCATTTCTGTATATTTAATGACTTATCCTTATGACTAAACCAACTGACAATTATTTAGCTACCAACATACATTTATTATTCCAATCATACATTTAAATTGTTACAATAAACATTTACAAGAAGACATTATTTTGTACCATGTATGCCTAGATATGAAATCTGAACATGAATAATTATACTCCTTTTACTCTACTTTACTCCTGGGATAAATAAACCCATGTGGTTTAAACTTTAGTCACTGGATAACCTTCATACAGTACATAAACTCAAGTGAAAGTAATTTGCATTTTAATAAAATTACTTTGCCCACTGTATTACATAATTAAAAAGAATAATCTTATGATGTGTGAAGTTATTTTTTACAACTGATTATGTGTGTTTCTATGCTGATTATTTCCGATGCTTCATTTCAAAATCATGCCTGTTAGCTGCGACACGCCTAGGCCTACACATGTTGTGGCTGTGGCAGCAGACATTCAGCACATACAACAGGGATTACTGAACGTGTGTATGGGAACATGCTTCACAGATATATACACACACACTGTGTGTAATGAACTTCATGGCCACCACCATCAAGCAGTTATTGTAGTGCATGCAGGTTGATACTCTTCCATTACTTACAACTTTGGAACATTCCGCTTGAAGAACTTTCAGATGACATATTAGTAATCAGCATGTAAAAATTAATAAAAAAGGCAGCCTTGGTAGTATCTGATAATCACGATTGTTACCTCAGAAATTGCATTTAGTTGGAAAGCAAATCCATGGATACCTGCGTGAGGTAGGCAGCCTGTATTACTGTCATGCATGATGTGTCATATGACAACCTAGTTCATATTCTAGTACTAATACAACATGTTTTCATACCAGAAGTTATTGCGGGCAAGAAGTGCCCTGTTGCATTTGTTCCTGTTAGTGAACCAAGTGCCGATGACGTTGCCAGCCTACTAGCACTGCATTGGTAGTTTACACAGCGTGTACAGTGGAGTGGAGTAATGAGGAACTGATAGACATACATCCAACATATAGTAAAATTATGTGTAACAACAACAGCTGTGCATAGTTAATATGCACAACAGTTTCCAGCCTGACATTTACTGCATACATGTGCTTTCATGTAAGTTCATCACTGTTTTCATAAAACCAAAACCGTACATGCACGTTACCATGATTTTGGCCAACCATGGGTAGACATGGAGCACAATGTGTTGGACTATGTTGATGTTAATCCGGGTGCCAGCACTCAAGGAATCGCTAACATACTGAGTGCATCACACTTTATAGTATGTCACATTTTACAGTGCAACAGGTTGCACGCATATCACTACCAACCAGTGCAGGTACTCCTACCCCCTGATTGGCCTGCTCATTTACCGGATTGTGAGTGCTGTCAAGATCAGATTAAACGAGCCTCAGGTTTCTGTGGTACTGTGCTATTCAGCAACTAGGCAGGGTATCCAACTTCCACAACGAGCATGTGTGGCTACACATAATCCCCCACACAGTACAAGAATCCCACTTGCCAACATCTATTTTCTCTGGATGTTTGGGCAGAGATTATCCACGGAATGCTGAATAGGCCATACATCCTTCCCACACGACTGTCTGGAGCTTCCTATTGGCACTTCTTGGCCAACAACCTGCCACATCTTGTTGAAGATGTACCATGGAATCTACAAGACGACATGTGGTACACAATCACACTCCAATCACACAACACAGCAGTACATGTATGCATGATACCCAATGCGACGGATTGGCTGAAGTGGGCCAGTGGGATGGCCACCCAGATCACAGGAGCTACATCCAGTCAACTTCTACTTGTGAGGTCACTTGAACACACAGGTGTATGCAACTGAAGTGGACAACATGGAGGATCTCTGGCAACATATTCAAGATGCATGCCATATGATATGGGGTATTTCTGTTAAGTTGCAGTGTGTGCACCAATCATATTAGCATTTCATTCATGCATGGGTATGTGTGGAGATAGGTGGCTCAAATTTTGAGCATGTGCTGTAGCCACGTAAACACATCACATTACAAATAGAGCACCAATACTCTATACTACTATATACATCCCACTCCTACCACCATTTACTGACAGGCAATTTACCTGCATTAGGACAAGAACACTAGCCAGGTTGTCAGTTGATACATCATGCACAACAGTGGTACAGGCTGCCTGCCTCCCAGGCAACTAGTAATCTGCTTAATAATTAAACACATGATTCCTAAGGCAACTGTTGAAATTAGCAGATACTATGAAGGTGAGCTTTTTTAAATTAATTTATGCAAGTTTATAACTAACACGTCAGATTGCTTCAAGTGCGGGATTACAAAGTTCTAAGCAATAGGAGAGTGCCAACCTCTATTTAATGTATGATGAGATGTACTCTCCGTAGCACTGTAGCACTGCTTTCTGTGGTTGCCTTCCTTATAACCATTTGCCTGTATGCTACTTTTCATTGCTTAATCGCAAGTAATCTTCGATATATCATTGCATTACACATTTCCACTCTCGGCCACGTAGCCACCCTCAGAAATTGATGTATGCCTCGAGTCATTATATGTTTTTCCCTATTTATTTTTTCTAAGGGATTTGCTCACACTGGGTTAGCATACATTAACGACACATCCTGTATGTTAGCATGACTTGGTCGCAAAATGAAACACTTCGTGGTGTGAATTATTAACTAGGATATTCGCGACAGTCGACACTGTTCGTAATTTTTTAATATTGTTCGAGTAGCCGTCGTTTGGAGCGTGGCTGTTCCTTGTTAACTTTTGCGGTAGGTCATGGTCCAGGCGGAAGTTAGTCGCCAGGTTGTGGCGTGAGTTGCAAGTGCAGGAGTCAGCTATTAACCCGGTGTGCAATGGAGAGACAGCTAAATGCGTCAACGAGATCGCGTTTGTCGTAGACCGGGTGCGTACGAGCGGTGTTAGCAAGACTTTTGTTACTGTAGTCGAGTATAAGTTACTCATTCCTGCCCCCAATATAGAAGTTTATGCCTAGGCAATATGCACTGCTTTTGCATTTGCATGCACGGCACACGTTTCTGTTACAAACTGGATTATCCCACTACTTCTTAAAACAATTATGTGTAAAACTGTGATTGTCCGTATAGATGAATGTTGAGGGAGTGAAGTACGTAGCCAATGCCTGTGTGAATAGTATTGAGACGTGTTAATAATTCAGAAGATTTTCCTACTTGCACCGAGAGGCATGTTACCATCGCTGCGAAGTGTGCAGTTGCAACGGGCCCACTCTCCTTGGTTAAAGCAGCGGGCTGGTCAGGCCTGTGCTAAGTCACGAGGAAGGTCGCTCGATTTGGGTGTGTGCTTGGTCATTCGTATGCTTGTCTTCTTCGTGCAGCAATATCACGGTATTGCATCTACAAGTTATAAGTCTGAATAGACCGTGGGCGTTCACGACTTAGGAGTTGTTCCCGACTTTGACTGTGTTGTCCCATCCGTGCCGCAAACCAAACACTTTTAATGTGTGTGGGTGTTGTACACTGGTATAGAATTTTATTATGGCATTTTGGCACATGCGTGTTACTCGTTAAAATTTTGTTGTGCCAATACTTAACATTTGCCGAATTAAGGCTCATGCCTATGCTTTATATTAGTGGCAATCAATATGTGTACAAATGTCAGTTTGAATGAGACGCAATAAAAGAACATTAATGAATATGGGGGAGTATCCGTTGGTATAGGCTATTCACTGTAAAATGAGCACTTGTAGAACCTTTTGCACATCATAACACTGAATTCAGAAGACAAGTATCACATTTTTAAGGGCACCAACTCTATAATAGCCTCCCAATCATTATTAAGAATAAAGAAAACCTCAACCTTCAAAAAAAAGGATTTATTATTTAAGTTGTCTTGTTGTGACACTGTAATATCCTACTAATTCTATTTTGATAAAAAAAAAGTAAACAAAATTGTATAATGTATGTTTACTTGTCTCAGTGTTGGAATATATACTTGTGACTTAATATTGTACGAATAGTATGCATATGTACATACTCAGGCGTGCCGGCAAATTATTTTAGGTGGTAACGCGAAGCATAACGCATTAGCGAAACTGGGAGTTTCCCCATAAATCATTGTCATGCCTATTTGCACTGAGAAATGAGAAATAGTGTATGTGTGTTTTGCAATTTAACATATTTCTGTACTATTTGTAATATTACTGTAATATTGACTAATGAAAACATGTTTAAATGAAAAAGGATTGAACTGAACATTAGGCACCGTACCTAAATTTACAATGTTACCAATACAATTTTGAAATACGATAGTGGGGAGGGCTATGAACTTGAAGGAAATTGAGGGGTAAAAGTTTATAATGAAAATTTTCAAATTTTATATTTTTTTTACCCCACAATTTCCCTTATCTTCATAGCCGTCCTCACTATTGTTTTTTGGGGTTTCTATTGATCAAATGTTGATGCCCCTAGTAAATTCGTGTTCTGTGTAATTAGTAGAGTGGAATTATACTATTTTTTTACGATTTTTTTTTAAAAGCCCCCATTTTTAAAATTGCCCAGTTTTCAGCATATTTATTTTGTTTATGTACATATCCATATTGTTTATATACTTTTTCAGTGCATTTTCAAACTTTGGAAGGTTATTGTTTACATTTGGGAAACTACGTATTTGAATATTAATTTGTATGATATTTGTGTTGTGTTCGCACAAACTACCAAATATTTTTGATGATTTATTAAAGAAACAACTGTATGAAAACTGTAATAGTTTCCTTTCTAGGTAGTCGCTTACCCTTTACACATCCTAAGGTCTACATATCATTACTGTTTTACTGTGCAAATATTCTAATTTCTCTACATACTGAGTTTGCAAGTAATTTTTATTTGAATGAGTGGAGAGTTGTTGAGTACAGCTTTCGGTGACGAGAATAATTCTTCTCCAGCCAGTGCATCAAAGTTCATTATGTGTGCTAAACACCATGTACGGACACCCCACACCAGACTTTAGGTGCACTAGTGGAGACATCGTCAGGTTGTCTACAGTTGGTAAGTCAGTGTATATATTTCAGAGTGTGAACCAGCTGTCAAGTGAGGGTTACTGTCAAAACCAATCAAAAGTAGTAGGAACATTCCCCCCTCCTCCCATACTCGCATTTGTTTACACAACTGTGTACAAAACCTTCAAACTATAATATTTCACTCCTGAGAGTCAGCGTTACATTTCACTGATATTTATTATACTTTTTTTTTTTTTTTTTTTTTTTTTACAAATAAATAAAGGATTTTTTTTCTAAATTTCAGTTCCTCTTATTTACTCCCTGAAGTACTCAGTATTTTAATTTTTGGCATATACCTATAGTATTAACTTAAATGAGGTGTGTTTTTCAATGAATTAATTAGCCACATTATGCAATGCAGAATGCACTTATAGTGATATGCACACATTTCTTTTGACCTGTTAGTCTGTTTACACAGTTTTGTTTGCTGTGATCACAGTATTGGAGAAAGTACTTGCAAATTGCATTACAATAACCAGTGCCATGAATTTGAACAGAAAGTATCTTAAATTCATGACCAAGGTAAGTTATTTTCAGTTCAGCTGCTTTTGAATATTGCAACATGTTTTCCAGTCTTCTTGCCATGAAGCATATGAAAATCAGTGGTAAAATTCAGGTTGGTTATTAGAAGTGACTTGTTCATGGTGATCTAATGTTATAAAAAAATGGAAACAAGCTTTGTTTTCGAAGGTGAATTACAGAATTAAATGTGCTTAATGCATACAAAACTTTAAAGGTGAAGTAAATAAGCTGAATGGCTTAGTATGTACTATCAAATATTTTGACCAATTGCATTTTCATCCTAGCGACAGCTGTACTGCATAAATTTCATTAGTAAATGGTGGGAAATGATTGATTAAAATGTTTGAAGATTGTCATCTAGTTATATTCTGAAATACTCTCCTTAATACAATAAACCTTATTTATAATTTGTGTAGTATTTAAATTATTTATCTCATCTATAATCTCTCAAATGTCACTTAAGTGGCATGCTATCAGAGGCGATTGTACATTTTCATATTTGGTATAGGTGTACAATTGTGTTGTTGAAAGCTGTAAGCATTTTGCAGTCAATGTTGCTGCTTCCTCCATGAATTATCTACACTAGCCAAGAAAATGGAAGTCTTAAGTAGGAAGTTGTGTTCCAATGCATGTATGTATTATATGAACACACCATGTGTGGTGGTCAAAGTAATGATCAAACTTAATAATTCTACGAAATTTAATTGGGGTACTCTCCATAGGCACTGACATAGTATTCTAAGAGGTAACGTGACCTGAATTAGTCAAATAAAATAATGACACATTTGATATTTTATTACGGAAAGATACCTACTAAAATCCTAAATTACCAAATCGCAACCACTTCTGAACAAGTGACTTAATAGCATCCGAACTGAACACTACTACATGTTAAAATACTATTGTACTAAGTGGTAAATTTCAACACATTCTCGCTGTGTGTGGTATGTTTGGGCATGGTGTGGTGTGTTGTGTGTGGTGTGTGTGTGTGTGTGTGTGTGTGGTTGTTGGGTGTGTGTGTGTGTGTGTGTGTGTGTGTGTGTGTGTGGTATGTTTGGGCGTGTGTGTGTGTGTGTGTGTGTGTGGTATGTTTGGGTGTGTGTGGTGTGTGTGTGTGTGTGTGTGTGTGTGTATGTTTGGGCGTGTGTGTGTGCGTGTGCGTGTGCGTGTGTGTTCTTTTTATATAAATACGTACAAATAAAACATTTTAAAAGGAGTGAGGTGAGCAGTTTTACCATAATTTATAAAAACCTGCTAAATGATGAAGTGATCAATTAGCGTCTATAAAACCAGCATTTGGAAATGAGTGGGAGGAGGCGATACTCTTTCCCGTTCTGTACTTGACTGCGCCTTTAGTACGGTTACAAATTTCACAGTACACACCATTTCGATTAAAATTTCCCCCAATCCCGAGTTGCTCTGTACTATAAAGATACTTTGTTTTGTTGATTAACATGCACTAGATATTACCAAGCTACAAAATTGTCCTTTGTGTATAAGTCTTAGTTAGAGCCCCCAAAATTTCATAACTGGTTCAATTAGATTATGAAGAAGACCCTGTGAGGTTTCAACTGTTTGTTACTTATGGTTGAAGCATGGCTGCCAGTGGGTTAACCATAGCTGCATGTGTTTCACTTGAGGCAGTGTAGTTGTGGCATAACTGCACGACAAAACTGATTTATATGTGTAAAGGTGGACTCGCAACCATCCGTCGCACCCGTCAGGTGGTCACATGATCTTCGTCTGATCGCAGAAATGTTTTTTTATCTGTCAAACTTTAACTTTCGACGGACCGACGGATGGGCCACCACCTTCTGACGAGATTCTGTAGACACGAATACACACTTTGAAATAAAATGCAATGCGTTGGATATGTGTTTATTTATCTTGGTGGTAAATTCAGGAAATTAAAACTTAAACAATAATTGAGTATACATTTTAATCACGTAAAAATTTATTTCCCCAAAATGTTTCTCGCTTGAAAATGTATTTCCAACCAAAATATACCATCTACGAAAGAAGAAAGCAGAATAAAAACCATATCTGCTAGGAATATAAATTTGTGAACTATTTATTTTGTTGCTAATTTAATGATAAAAACTTCAGAAAGCAGTAAGTTAACATTTAGGCAACTTATTTTGTTGCTAGGATAATTTTAAATATCTAAAAGATATTGATGTTAATAGAGCAAATAGAAGCCACAGTGTGAAATCACTAACTGTAGTAGAGTTATTTTTAATTAATCTTTCGTTAATAAAACACAAATAAGTTGTGGAGATTTTTCTGTCCAAAAAAATTTTTTGGTTATGTTCATTCCCGATGTTTTTGCAGAAAAATAAGCTTGGTGACAGCTCCATTCTCAAGAATTTATTGAATAAATGCAGTCGGTCATGTATCTGACAAATGAAATACCGTTTAGCATTCCATTCTCTTATAGGCTGCTCACGGTAAAGTGAGCACTTTTTAAGGTCCTCACAAAAGGCTTTAACCACTAATAAATATATCTTATTGCAGCATCAGGCATTACATTTTGAGGGTGGTGAAATGTTTACACTGTGTTTATTCGTCACAAAGCAATGTTTATATTAAGAAGCAGCAGGAAAATGGAAATAGGATGAAAGAAAACATTTAGAAGGGCCTTAAACAAGTGCTCACTTTACCGTGAACAGCCTATACTTATAATTCATTAACATTTGTCCTTTGTAACTTGCAACATCTAAGTCTGTGCCCAGCAACATGCTACAACTGATTGTCCTTGTTTCAAGTGACAATATTTATGCTTTAAGTGTCTTTTTAAATACGGCATAGTAATATGAATAAGCAACTATTATATTACATTCGGCAAAAAACACATTTTAATACGAGAACTGCACTTAAGTCGCGCATGCTGAGCCATGTAAATTTGAATTTCCCGGGTATTCGTCAGCACAAGCTGCTAGGAGCGCTGTTGTAATGTGTCTGGCATGTTGACAATGTAAAAAAAAGCCTCCGTTTCCCATATTGTCTTACCATATTTGGTGTTAACATAGCAGTATACCGCATGCACAGTATATTCAAAATGACATGGCGGTATACATCGCATACAAAGATAAACACCGACTCTGAACGGGGTCTGTATCATCTACGATATCTATATTTATTCTACTCTTAATACGATTTATTCTCTAGTCAATAGAGCCTTGAATAATTCACCAGAATTACATAATGCCCAGACACTGCTCATACCCGTTTTGTTTACCTGTAAGCTCTGCGCCGCGCTATAAATATAACCCATACATGACGTTTTACGTATTAAATTTTCGTTGCAAACTGTATTCTTATATGTAATGCAATTTAGCGACACGATATAAATATATTCTACACAACCTCTACGTATTTTATACCATAAATCTTGATAACCCTCCTCCTTATCACATTTTATTTATTTTTACAAAAAACTAATTGAAGCCCCTCCAAAATTCCTAGTAAATATGATTAATAATAACAATATTTAACATATCGAAATATAATTTTTCCCCATTTTCGAAAAATGCCCCAATTCTTAAGAATTACCCTGAAAGCAGACACGTGTCCTCATTCGTTATACCTTTGTCTTGAAATTAGTGTATTATGGTTAAAATGAGGGACATCCTGTGATTCACCTATCGCGAAGTTAGGTTAGTTCTTGCAATTACCGGAGTAAAGCAAGCTAAGTATTATTTACATAATTTTGGTGTTAACCCCACAATTTCTCCGATTTTCATAGCCCTCACTATCATGATTCGTAGTATAGTAGTCACAAATACTTCAAACTTTTCTGAAGCCCTGCTTAAGTTATATTTCCACGATATTCCCCCACCTAATGCATACAAAGCCTAGACCCCTAACTAAAGTGTAGACAAATGCACCAAAGGGACAACACACAGCATTCGCGCTCACTCAAGTGTAATAATATTTTGCGCAAGAACTATTTCTTACTAGGCGTTACCCGCACACTTATGTTCTCGCTCTTTTTATTAATATGAATTAGAAATTAGATCTTATAATTTATAAATGAAATAAGTAAACCTTCAACTTAACCAAAAGTAAGGTTATTTTATGTTAACACAAGTGCAATACGGTTGAGATACAAGACATATTTAGGAAACGACCAAACACGTCATACATGGGGTGACTTTTCAAGGGTTTGATTACAAAAGTGTGAGGAAAATGCGAACAGACTATATGTACGCTACCGGGAATATCTTAATGCCTAAACAGCATTAGCAGGTTTTTTTTTTTTTTTTAAAGCTGCGAATCTCTAACTGCACAGTTTTATAGCCAGATTTTTTTTCAAATCATAATTTTACTGTCATTAAAAATGGCTGTGGTCTAAATTCAAAACTCGCTTTTGTAGAATTGGAAAAATGTTGTCCCCAGAAAATTTTTACAATACAGCGGCAATTTTTTAGATGTGACTTGGGAAAGAAGGAAAAACATTTTTTTTAAATTTCGATACTTTTATATACCTACAGTTTTGCTTAAATTTTTTCTTAATATTTGTAGTTAAATTTTATGAATGAAGGCTGAAAAATGTTTTCAGGAATTAAAAGGAATATCTGTAAACTGCACATAACATTTTACAATTTTTGTTTGTTAAATTCATTAAAGTACGCCAAAACGTTTACCGTATCAGGCTTTGTCAAATGCACCGGCACTCGTAGCCAAAATTATTATAGCATACATCTTTTTACAGATAGTCTAGGTGTGTTGGTATTTCCTAGTAAAAAATAGTTCTTACGCAAAATTTTATCAAAGGCTGTTCACGATAAAGTTAGCACTTTTGAAATGAACCTTAGAAATAAGTCACTGCCCCTGAATGCATATACTTTAATGGGCGCACTGAGTGACATTTACCCAGTAAAGTTGGCAGTGATGAATGGAAAATAGTTCAATATCTTACGTCAAATAACGTGTTAGGTAACCATTGTGATAACTTAAATTATTTCTTTACTTTGTTTTTTAATGCATTGAAGTGTTAAAACGAGCAGATTTGTATTATATTTACTTTCCAAAAAATCTCACAATTTACTTCACCGAAGCATGAATAGTGATAAGGCCCCCAAGTTAATATTAATAAGGCGGAAGAATACGTAACGTGCATAAAAGTAGTACTTAAGCAAGGCTTTTCGAAAGTGCGGATTTCACTGTGAACAGCTTATACACTGAGTAGGCACGAATATCCTGTAGGCCTAAGTAGAACTTTGGCAGGGCTTCCGAAAAGTTTATTTAATCGTGAATAGACTATACTCTCTGATCCAGGATATTTTGGTGCTATATATTGCCGCCAACATACGATTAACACGGTATAATTATCTGGATTTGGCAGCATTGGCACCGAGGCGGGCTTCTTAATATTTGAATGTCAACGAAGGTATTAACTAATTGTATTAATAATAATATTACTTATTAAAGTACATGCATATTACGCACAGCATCCCTGCGATGGGATTTAAACCCAAGTACCTATCGCGAGTATAAAAAAACACAGTTTAAATCAACACTTATTGCTATTCGTGCGCAGAAAGTCCCAATAATAACACTCACCTTCCAAGTGCCGAGCCCAAATATAGGTATTTCATTGCCGTTATTAAACTTCACTTTTGGTATAGTTGGTTGTGCCATAGTTAGACGTTTTTACTCGGCGAAGGCACTTATTACTGCACAGTGCCACTAGTACCAACACGAAACGTTGATGCTCAGGGAGTGGAACTTGCCGCTGCCCTCTCGCGCTTGTAACAATCTCAATCGTTATTTGGTACGTTTGACCTTCAACAGGTTGCGCTAGTGATGTGTCTATCTCTTGTGGGTCCGTTCTTTGTGGAAGAAAAGAATTCGGGTGTGTGAATGGTTACGGCATTTACAAAGTATAAACTAAACAATACTGTATGATGAACAATTTTCACAGGTCGCGGAGAAAATATTAGCTGGAAAATTAAAACGGTTTCCGAAAGTTATCTTAACATAAATTAAAGGAATTGTTTACAACACGCTAGTTTAATTATTATGCAGTTTAAATTATTTTCGTACATTCAACCAAACACGTTTAAAGATAAACTGTATGTGTCAGAAGGTCATACAGATAATTGAAGTTGTAAGTAAAGGGTGTTTTCGTCATCTCTGTTTGAATTCGATCACACACGCGCGCGCGCACAGACACACTGAAGTAACAATTTACACGCACCTTTGAAGAGGCAGACTGATTCGAATACAGGGCTCTGGGCTACATTCTTTCAGACTGGCTTAGGCTAATTGCAGAAATGTTAATGTTTCTGCAGTGTTACAGGAATAACACCCAAAAATTAGTAGGCTACTTTATGGGAGATAAGTGTATCGTACCTGTAAAATACAAACGACAAAATTTCAAAAGTTTTTTTCATATGACGTTTACTATGGTTAGGTAAGTCTACAGAGTGATGACAATTAGGGCCTAAATGGGTTAATTGTATTTCCTAACTGCGCAAACCTCCGTGGAAACTATGTTCCATTTTCTTGGTTATTCAGAGTTGCATTATTAAACGTTTTCACGGTAAAGTGAATCAATAAATATCTTATTTTAGCCTTATTGGACGTTAACTTTCGAGTGCGATGGAGTCTACACTGTTGTGTGTAGAGCTACGTGCACGGATATATTTATTTAAAAACGTTAAAGGATAAAAAAAAATGACAAAGGAAAAAAAGTTACTAGGGCCTCAAAAGTGTTCACTTTACCATGAACAACATGTACGAATTTGTACAAGGCTGTACACCTTATGCATATTCCCTTTAAGGTAATGACGTCACACAAGGAACTCTGCTAGTTGTTATCCTACCATTAGTGTGTGCGCCCCTTACGGGGAACGTAAGTTTTATGCAGGATATGGAATAAAAATTTTGCTAGAAGTGACCCAAAACTAAATAATGGGCTATAGTATTAATCTGTAACAGACTAACACTCACTCCTGTGTTACAGAGAGATGTCTAGCATCTGTCGGGTGGGTGGCTCAGTTCTGTCCCATCCCCATCAGGGCCGCATAGCGCGACCCTGGTTATCAAACCATGCAGCCAACGACTACCCACAGCGCACTCATTTCATTTCACCCTATATTAAATTCACAAAGTCTATCTTCGCTAACTAACAGTTCTTATTACAGTAGCAGTAACTGTCGCAGTCCCGTTCTCGAAAGATAAAAGATTTGAAATTGTTTGCTAACGTACTTATTACGTGATTAGAGATAGTGTATTGCTAAACACTCAACACATAAGCCGATAACATTCTTTTCGTCCGACATGATAACATATCATTGCGTAAATAAGGAACGCAAGTACTAAAAATTATAAAGAAGGATTGTGAAAAATAAATATAACAATCCCAAAGTAAGTTCTCCGACTCGTACTTCATTGAAAAGAAGTCAAAATGTTTGGTTTGGCCAATAGTCGCAGGGCGGCAGTTGGCAGAGGAGCAGTGTAACCACACAGACCATGTGTAAACGTACAGTATTTGGAGGCGAGAGCACAGTGCAATTGCACCGATGCACTACACAGCCGGCCGCAACTGTTTGCACATTTACAAAGATTTTAATTAGTGTGCTATGCGCGAAGTGCATGTTTACACAGAAGCTTTCAGGTGATCTCCATGACCTTGAGACGAGTTCTGGAACGCTATTCCTATTCATTTTGCGTTTATAGGGAGCCGATTTACGTCGCGGAAACTATATGCGGGGCTGAAGTTCTCTCGACACGTGCAGTAGTGGTCACCTGCCTATAGCTTGTTCACGGTAAAATGACCACTTTTTAAAGCTCTGCTCAACATCATCTTGCACGCACGCTGTGTATTCCTCCGCCTTATGTAAAATTAACATTGCCATGGGCCTCATCACTATCCATGCGTCGGTCAGGTAAAACTATGGAAATATTATAAAAGTAAATTTCGTACGAATCTGCTCATTTTTACACTTCGATGTATTAAAAAAATGCAGAAAGCGAGAGAAATAATTTATGTTATATCAAATGGTTACCTAACATTTTTTGTTTGTCGTTCCCCCTCCATAGTTACCAACTAAAGTTGGTAACTATGGACACGTGTCACTCATTGCACCCGTTAAAATATATGCAGGTAGGGACAGTGAATGTTCTTTATGGTCGATTTAAAAAGTGCTCACTTTATCATTAACAGCCTTTATCACAATATCGTAAACTCCGGTACGCTCGGCTAGCGATGCTAACGAAAGTGGGCACCCGATTAGTGGAGAATGAATGAGAAATGCGCCCTTATTCGGATCCCGAACAAAGCCATTTTTAGCCGTCATTAAAGCTTTCGGACCTAATGGAATAAAGTGGAGGTATTTATAAGCAACAATAAAAGCAGCTCTTTTATTATTTATTTTTTCGTGATACTATTTTACCACCTCCAGCGGCGTGTGGTCGCTGTTATTTGTTCTGTGCTATACCTAATCGTTTGCTAGTTTACACATCTGCCACTGAAACGTAGCCGCAGCACGTGTAAAATGGGTTCCTCAATGCTTTCTCGTGAGTGGCCGCAATACATTATGTTTCTATAGTCCTTTCCCGATTGGAAGCGACTTATGAAAATCAACCTTTGGTAAAACAGGTCACCAGTTTTTTTCAATAACCTGTATTCCACAAATATATAACACTGTGGTTAACTCTAGATCACTGTATTATTGAATAAATGAAACTTTACCTTAATATCTTCTATAACTTGTAATATTTATTTATTTTTAAATATGAATTAACAACACCAAGAGCAGCGACGTGTTGGCAACGGCCGGTAAGAAATAGTTCACAGTTAAAATATTATTTTAACCTAGTTTTTTAGTATGCTATTTGTAAATTAAACGGCGCGTATTGAATTATTTAAATATTTAGGTAGCCTCGATGGCAACATCTCATTTTCACAGTTTAAAATAACAGCGGAAAATATCGTGAGTAGGCCGTAATGGCACGGTGCTGTTTCATCGAGCGAGAGCAACTTTGAAGCAACTGTCTGCTGAGCGAGCTTTGTCGCACTCTCTCTTTCTGTCTTTGTTTCTTTCACACTCGGGAAGTTTCACTTCGCTAGTACGCGAAAATTGTAACTGTTTTCAATTGTAGCATATTTCATACTTACTACAGTAAAATAATGATTTTTGGAATTTGTAATTTACAACTGAAAAGAGATTTTAATGTTTGAATACTTATTTTAATATATTTAGATATGATGGCGGGGCAGAAACAAAGTGAAGTTGGCAGACGTGGCGAGCCATGACATGGCGTGTTGCTGTTTTTCTAAACGAAGCGTGAATTATACTTACCCCGAGAAATACTTCAAATTACCACATTACGTTTGTAGACGTTTTTTTTTTTGAACCTACATAAGCAAATTACGATGTTGTGATAAATCTGTGTTTCCGCGGCAGTAATACATATACTGTTACGGTGTGTTTCGTTAACCGCTGCGTGTGAAATAGCATGGCATGGCTGCGTGATCGTTACGCTGGATCTGTGTGTGTGCGCGATTTAAAATATTTGATGTGAACTATTTATACGTCGTAAATGTGAACTGTTTTTATGACGAAGTTATTTATTTACATCCACGTATGTTTATTTATCACAACGTTGTACCTTTGTCCTGGGTGTTTGAAACACAGTCGTGTAACGTGATTTACCACCATTCGCAACAAAATAACCAAGCCCAGCCCCAATAAATTTCAATAAACCTAATACGCAGTAAGTAGCAATACATATGAATATGAGCGGAATAAAAGTTACGGTAGGCTTATTTTGTGTGCATGTTCACCGCTATATTTTTTCAAGTTTGTATGACAAAAAATGAGCGTCAGGAGTTTGTGCTTGATTTTAATGTATTTTTCGTTGGATTGATTATTCCTTCGTCATTCGAACTGAGGCCGTCCGATTAAAGAAATAACCCAACACATATCAATTACAAAAAGTTAAATACTACAGTTCATTACCCCGCAGTTGTAACAGTGTTAAACACAGTCGCGGCAAAATATTAACGTGCATTACGTGTAATGTACTATGTCGTGGAAAACAAATATGTTAATGTAACCGTAAGAACTATTGTTAACTCAGGCATTTTTAAAACGTCATAAAGCTGACCTAAATTATGTTATAGGCCTAAATTGGGAATATTCGTACGAAATGGTTTTTGAAATAGACCCAAGACAGAATTCTTTGAAAATCTGTAAACAGTAAACAACACATTTGACAGGTATATAAGTAGAAGCCACATTCTTATGTTTATTTTTATGTGTAGCGAAAGTATACAAACATATGTACACACACAATGGCATGCACACATTGATTTTGACATATGCTACATGGCAGTCACATGGCAATGTTTGTTTACATTTGGCGGAAGGATACGAAACGGGCCTGCAAGTAGATATTGAGCAGGGCTCCGAGAAAGTTGCTTCCAATGGAGAATGGACTATGAATATCACAATTTTTACCGTTTAAAACTAACGTTTTTCCGGAGAAGAAACCCCCGGACCCCCTTTCCAAGTTTCGGGAAGAATGAATTAATGTAGCACTGAGCCAGCTGGAGGTACCAGCCCCCACTGAATAAAACGTACTTTAAAGTTTACGTTAACAGAAAATAAGGCACTTTTACATTAAGACAAGTATACAACGCTCGTGGTACATGGCGCATATAGGAAATAACCAAGCACGTGATACGTGGAAAAAAAAAAGGGGGGATTTTTCAAATGTTCGATTAAAAAAGTGTGTTGTAGGTACTTCAAGAGACTTCCCAAGTGACTTATAGGCTATTTACGGTGAACTGAACATTTTTGAAAGCCCTGCTGAAAATCTGCTTGTATCCAAGTTGTGTAGTTTTCCGCCTTATCTAAAATTAACATAGCCACGAGCCTCCTAACTTTATTCGTGCTTCGGTCAAGTGAAACTGCGCAATTATCAGAAAAGGAAATATTTTATAAATCTGCTCATTTTTACACTTCCGTGCATAAAAAAAAAAAAACAGAAAGCGAAATAAATATTTCAAGTTATCACAAATGGTTACCTAACACGCTTTAGTCGACGTTAATATATGGAACTACTTACCCTCCATCGTTACCAACTTTATTAGGTGTATGTCACTCAGCGCTCCCGTTAAAATATATGCAGGTAGGGGCAGTGACTTTTTTCTAAGGTTGATTTCAAAAATACTCACTTTATCGTGAACCGCCTTTAGCTTGACGAACCCGCAGTCACTGTTGTGCAAATTTTACCATCAGTATTTGTGATAAAACACTGGGGAAAAATGCATAATATTTATTGTACTAAAATTCACACAATACATTAATTTTATTCATAGCATCGTTTTCAGAAGTCAGCGCTGAATGGGTAGTACTTGTGTTTCAGCGAGCTGAAAAAGAAAAAAATTGATTGAGTTAGTTACATTGCATCGTATAAGTTATTGTGGTGTTTTAAATTTATTAATGTGAAAAGTTCCTTGTCTGCTATGCGACATAATCTCGTTTGATTCCTTATTCCATGTAGCCTATCCACGCAAAATTCTTTCATTGCAGAAGGTTGTGTTACAGATAGTTTAATCACAATTTGTGTTTGCCTTCGCAGGCCGGAATACAAACAACAATATCAGCAGTACAGGGCTAATATTTGACTTAGTGGCAATGAAGATACTTCTATTTTAATAATCTTTTAATTAAGAAATGTCTCGGTAGTAGTATTTATGATCTCTAAAATTGAGAGAGTAAATGATAGTGCATGCATACCAGCTGCGCGATAGCCATCTCTTGACAACACTGAACTGCCCCCTTTTTTTTTTTTTTCCACACAAGGCCCACCCACAAAAGGGGGTGGGGGTGTGGGGGGCAAATGCGGAATTTTGCCTCAGACCCCGAAGAGCCTCTCACAGCCATTGAAATTAGGAAGGCTTTCCCTGTATAATTTACTGGCATTGTCACGTGACGATGCTAAACCTACTCTTCAAATAATGTATACGATTTAGAATACAATACAATCATGGAGAGCATTAGACAGGTAAGTACAGTGTTGCGACTTGCTTTAAAACAGGGAACTTATTGTATCGGACGATTGTAGTTCTTTGCGATATTTTAATGAGAACAAGAAACAATTTTTCTTAACAAATATAAATACGTATTAGCTTGACGGCAAACGGTAAGCCTGTTTCCAAACACGTTTTCTACCGGTAATGCATTGTAAAAAACTTACTTAAGTAATATTCGAAGTACAGTGCGTATTGTCGCGTAAAACAGGGAGCCCCAAAATAGCTTCGCCCCAGGCCCCCAAAATCCCATGCTTACACAACCGTTAAACTCGCGGGTATGTGTGCGATTGAGGTTAGTACACTGTCTACTACAATACGTCCTTGATGTGCTAGTGCACTATTTTTGACTAAACTGTAACGGAAATATATACAATGTAATCGTGTTACTCAAAATGTAAAGGTGCATTCCCAACAGTCAGTCGTCCGTCCGTCCGGCGGGCACGTGATCTTCGACCAATCGCAAGGCAACCATTTGACGTGAATAAGTCTCTAAATTTGCGACCACAGTGGGAGGCAATCCAGAAATTCCGATGATAATAAAATCGGGGGATAGAGTTTGGCATTGCAGCTCCGAATCTATCTTCCACATTCAAAATTCAATTACACTACTCGATTGCCAAAGGATCAAAGAATATTTTACGTTGAGTGAGGACTGTAAAGCATCGCGTGCGGAGGCCGCCGGGGTTGGGGGGGGGGGGAGGCAATTTTGAGTTCGTTTCGCCGCGTCTCATAATTTCCGCGTAGTATAACTTTTGACTAGAAGCTACAAAGATCGTTTAAGTTTCAGTTGACAGCTCTCGTCAAGATAATCGATATCGTGTATAAAAACATTTGTGCGGCGTGGTTATGGTGAAATGGTACGAGTTTAATGTAAAAAATTAAGAAAACTTAACACAATTTCGGCTTATACTCGACCAAAACCCAAGTCGAAGTGTAGTATACGGCTGTAAAGAGCGTCTCAAAAGCAATCCAGTGATACCCATAAAACCCCATATGATCGAGTGGAGCGGTGCCAGGAACGTAAAATAAACATCAAGATGTCCGAGCGCGTCAACGTAGACGTATTCACGCAAAACAAACGACCCTGTCCCCAATACAGCCAAACCCAATTTTTTTCGGTCCGTCAATCCTTCAAATATATCTCAAACTTTAACTTTCGATGGACCGACGGATGGGCCACCGCCTTCTGACGATATTCCGTAGACGCGAATACGCACTTGGAAATAAAATGCAAGAAATGTTTATTTATCTTGGTGGTAAATTCAGGAATTTAAAAATTATACAATAATTCAGTAATATCTTATAGCACGTAAAAAAATTTACCTAATATGTTTCTCTATTGAAAATGCATTTCCAACCAAAATATACCTTCTACGAAAGAAAAATCGCGATGTTAAGTTGTCATGCTGAAATCTTGCCGGACAGAAGGCTCGACGGACGACCGATTGTTGCGAGTCGTTTTCATTTGACGGACTAAAAAACAGACGGATAACTGACTGGTGCGACGGATGGCTGTGAGCCCAACTTTATTGTTCGTAAAATAGCGATCTTGAGGTTAAAACCAAAGGTAAAAAAGTCACATCATTGCTGAACAACGTGCCAGTTATTTTGGTAATTCTTGAAGTACTGTTGGGAATGTACTTAGAAGACGCAAATCTGTCTACGCCATTGGACGTACATACTGTAGTTATGCAAAAGGCAACCAACTGTTGGTTGGAATGGAAATATTTAAGCTCAAAGATTTTCGTGTGTAGCTTATTTGAGTATAAAAGTTTTTGTTCAGCTATTTTCCCACGTGTTTGTTGATTATGTCCATTTTATGGCAATTTAAGTAAGCCATTTTCGGAATTTGTATATTTTTTTTAAAATAAATATTTTTGGTTGTTTTGTAAAACGCTTTGTGTGTGCTGGTTATCTTATGCAGGTATGGTCACTTTTTGCATAGTAATTTTCTTCCGTTTTGTGTTTCAGCTATTATAAACATGTTCATAATGACTTTTTGTTTTAGATTTTAATCAAAATATAGTAGTACATAGCATATCATCAAATGTTGAAACTCATTAGCATGTGTATTAATTCGGGTTAGAACTTAAGCCAAGATCACATTTATTACAATATTCTGTGGGTAAAATATATAATAAAGTGAGAACAGTCTTAAAAATTGGATGTAGTGTTGTACAACAGTCGTTTATTTTGTTTCGAATATTAGTACTGCATCAGTTCCCGAGTAAGAAAGGGCTGGTTCTGTTCAGGTTCTTAATAATTTTCAAATATCGCAATATTGGGTTGGTTATTTTCGTAGAATATAATTTGAACATTCCCCTACAACCCAGTATAATTATCCATAAAATAAAAATGTTGCGGGTTGGTTCTCCTTTCCTTAACTCAAGCGTACTTTGTCAGCAAAATTTATTTTACAATATTGTCATACCACAATGACTTACCATTTGTTGGGCGCGATATTACCCATCTTTAAGTTAGCTGCCGGTAACAAAATTACTGTAATTAGTGCCGCGAGGGTTTGGTCGTGTGACAATGCCCATTTTTACAAGTTACAAAATTATACAAACATGATTTTACATCCGTCACGAAATAATAAGCTGCACTTACTGCTCTACCCTGCAAATCCTTCCTCTGCAGTCAAATGTGTCGATATGCGCCATGTCTTCTTTACTGATCTCGAAGTCGAATATGCTGATATTTTCGATGATGCGTTTTTTCGTCACTGACTTCGGAACTACAGTCACACCTCTCTGAACCTAGACATACGAGCAAAATTATTGGTCGAAGCACTCGTAAGAGAATATTCAATTATTACACTTCTGCAAGGCAATGGTATATTGTTATAAAAAACGAAAACCATCAGTGCATATAGGCCTCTATAAACTGTCTGTTACAGTACAATTTCGTTTTGGACTCGCGTGTAAACTGAAGACATAACATATCTTAAAATGATCACGTACTAAAAAGTTCTCGAATTTGGAGAGCAACGGAGAACCTAAATTGTTTGTTGGGTTAATAAGTACCGTAAGTAAAAATCCAGACGAAGAATTAGCAAAATTGCTATGTCTGTTTCTTGCAATTAACAACGATAACATTTTTGTGTAAAGAATACTCCAAGAAAAAATTGTTAAAATATTTAAAAACCTTAATATTCGACCCTCCTTAGTGCTTTATTCTTGTTGGTGTCGGAAATAAATGGCCGAAATGTTTTTTGTCCGTGAAAATGGCTCAGAAGGGTGTTTTCCCGGTCATTTTTTAGGCAGAAACTAATTATTATAAAGAAGTAATGTGAGTTTGTTTATTTGTTTATATGACTCGGGTAATCTCGGAAACTACACTGCCGATCCTTATAAATCTTTCACTGTTAGAAAGCTACATTCTTCCAGAAGGGCATAGGTTATGTTTAATTTAAAAAAAGAGAGAAAATTCCTTGAGAAATTTCGAAATTTGTGAACCAAGTCTGAGAAAAATGAGCTACTTGGCTGATTTCTAAGCATGGTCTACCAAAACCATTAAAGATAAGTTGAAACAATGTTAGAAGAAATTGTGTAAATATTCGCAGGTAGTCGCCGGTAGTCGCAGGCAGTAACGGGTAATCGCAGGTAGTCTCATATATAGGTATGTATTTCAATAACTCCATAAAACCTGAGCGAAGTGAAAGCGTGCTGCTAGTTAAGTCGTAAAATGGTGTGGTCTGAGTTGAAAGTGTGAGAGGCGCGTTATGGACGGCAAGACTGCACGCCAGTTCAGTGCTTTGCGCGTAGAGGCGATGAGAGAGTTTAAGCGCATGCCTGGGTCGCCCATACCTCTCCCACGCTTCTGGGCCTCAGATGTGCGAAATTCTTTCAACCAGTCTGCCACCTTAAGGAATCTGGTCACAAAATATTAATTTATTTATGTTGGTACGAAACATCGTTCAACTTTCAGAAATTTCTTAGGAGTACTCTTTCCTCCCACAAAAAGGGTCTGCGGTGGTATAGTGGTCAGACAACTCGCCTCCCACCTGGACGAAACGGGCTCGATTCCCGGACGGGGCTGGTCCCGGATTCTCACATGTGAGAATAGTATCGGACTATGCCGTCGGTCGGTGGGTTTTCTCGGGGGACTTCAATTACCCCCGCCCTTCCATTCCGGCGCTGCTCCATACTCAGTTTGCTTCACCCTCATCGGCTCTCAAGACCTCGATGTTAAGAATCGCCCAAATATGTTCACTCTCACTTCATACCCTCCTGTGAGACATTTTAGCCCGTCCAATTTTTTAATCGTGGCCTGTCAAAATTACAATTTCAGTGATTTTGAGACGTGTAAATACAGGAAACGGAATCATTTACAGAAAATCTAATAAGTGTGGCTGAAAGGTCCTGAGTTAATTATTTTTAAGGTATACTTGGCTAAAATTATTTTCAAAAAATTATAGACTGCTTAAGATTAAAAACATGCACACATTTCCCTATTTTAAGCAATTTTGAAAAATTGCGAAAACATTTCATACCGTGATTTTAAAGATTTAATTAAGTAACTTATGGTGTCTTATTACAGTTGTGGCTTATTTCATATCTGTGAGTTAGCTTTTGATCTGTAGAGCCCCAAAAACACAAAAACTGATTTTGACAGGTCATTAAGAGTGGGATGGACCCCCGTCCAAGGTCAAGAAGCGAAGGATTGATACGGACTACACTAACACGCAAGCTTAGTGCCCCGTCGCTCCTACGCGCAAGGCGTGCAGTGTTTCCGTCGAAACGCTGTACTGAGCAAATGTGATATGTAAAGTTAGGGGTTTTATTACGGGCTATGAAAGCCCACAAATTAAACTACGCCCTTATCTTTGAACTTTTCTCTTGCCGAGTAAGGAAACTGCATAGGCAAACTTAAAAAATGCGATATTTGACCATTTCACGAATTTTTTTCACCAAAAAAAAAATTAAATATGACAAAAGTAAAAGTAGAGAATGGATAATTGTTTTTTTTTTCTTACAAAAAGTCGTATTTGCAGAACATTTATTTACCGAGATACGCGTATTCGCGCAAAAAACTATTCGACAAAAAACGCGTGGGGTCCATCCCACTCTTAAGCAAAAGAATATGCGGTATGTAAAGAGTGAGTCCTTTAAAAGAGGCCCCGTGGGACATGTGTGTAACGGAGTTAGGGAATGAGGAAATACAGTCCGGTGTGACAACATATAGGGTACGGTGCTGTAAAGGGACAGGTATACAGCAACAACCCGCACACACTAGAATAACTCCAGGCCAACACTATCACAGCTATCAATGCCATCCCGCAGCATGTCCTCGCCAGTGCCTTTCGCAACTTTTGGTTTCGTCTGCACACCTACTTCGAGGTCAAGCGGACACTTCCAGCACCTACTCTTAGGTATTCTGTTGTCACACCGGTCTGTATTTCCTCATTCCCTCACTCAGTTACAGACATGTCCCACGGGGCATCTTTTTAAAGGACTCGCCCTGAGACGAGAGACAGTTGAAGGGGAGAGGGGGAAGGTTGTATCACCTGGTATCGCAGGACGACCTGGGCGGGAGTCTTTTTGTACTTGCTGGCCAGTTCCGCCAGCCGTGGATCATCCAGCAGCTCCTTGCCGCCGGGCTTGGCGAAGACGCTGTCGCGGGACCCCAGCGGGCTGTATCCTGTCACCTGGATCCCGCGAGCCCGGCAGAACTCTATCAGCTTCTGCTGGTTCAGATATGGCTGACACTCCACCTGCAAAAGCCCCACGCCCTCGGCTGCAGTCAACGAGCATGCAACTACCCATAGACTAAAGATGAGGAAGCCAGTTATTCGTCTTCTCCGCATGTACCTAACATTGACCTCCCCCAATCCTACACAACTGTCAAAGTCACATGGTCAACAGTGATTAACGTGTTTGTTTACATCTTAATTTTTAAGTGACAAGCACTATTATATTAATAAAATACTTTTACCAGCTTTAATTTAATCAAACGGCATTACAAATTGGTTAGAGGAAGTATACATTCATCTCAAAGAATTTGTTTACAAGTCAGTTTTCTAACCTAAAATCCAAATCACGCCATTTTCGCTAGCCTTATTGGCAGCGAAGTAGTTAAATGTTTGGACACGGAGATTGGTTGTGCGCAGCCAGCGAGATAGGTCTACCTCATCTTTAGTCTATGCAACTAAGAGACGTCACTCGTTGCAAAGCAGCGGAACGCTTATTCTTTTGCCCAGTGCAAATGTGCCAATGTCAAAAAAAAAAAAAATGTTCACGAGTTCGCAATACTACACAGGAACAGTTTTCAGCATAACATTTCAATCGTATAATTCCAACCATTTTAATAAAAAAAATGTGTTCAATATTTACATCTAAAATATGTAAAACCTATCGTTAGCAACTTTACCGGGCGAATGTCTCTCAGTGCACCCGTTGAAGTATATGCATGCATGGGCAGGTGTTTATTTTCTAAGGTTGATTTCAAAAGTGCGCACTTTATCGCGAACAGCGTTTAAGTTTGTGCTGCTAAGGTTATCAGCCTTGCGGCCGACAAGTACGCTATCTAGGTACCTACCTGGTTCATGACTGGCTTAACGGTCGCAACCTCCAGCACTCTGGTCACTTGTTCGCTGTTGAAGTTTGAGACGCCGATACTTTTCGCCAGCCCCTGCCTGAAAGCTTCTTCCATGGATTTCCACGTGTCCACGTAGTCCACATCACTGAATATGACGTTCCCATCCGCATCTTTCGGCATGTTCTCCCCGCCTTCCTGGGAATAATCATTTCATCGAAATTATCGCTACTAGTTTGCAATTTCTGTGCTTACATGATCATTTAAATTTTGCAAAAGAATATAAAAGCGCGAATGGATCTACAAGTTCAATAAAATTTGGTACAGTCTCATTAATAGATTTAATATGTGCGGAAAAGTATTCAACTTGTTTTAGTCCTTAATTTTTTATAAACTATGATTTGAATTTTGGTGTTAAACTAGACTAGAAAAATTAAGTGCAGCATATTTTTATAGGCGTCATACGTGTATTTAGGAATACACGGATTTAAGACAGTCGTGTTTATTTTAACGTTCCTGGCAGTTACCTCAAAGTACAAATCGTAAAATGCACTTTATTTTATAAAGAAAATGCTGCACTTAAAACTATGACTACTGCTGCACTCGTTCGTCTCTACAGCTAAGCGAAAATGCTGCGTGCATAAGTCGTAAAGCAGACTTACCCCAATACGCTAACGTCCTTATCACAACCCTACTGCTCGATAAACGTGCATTCTTTCATGATTTTTCGCCCCCTTTTACACGATTTCGCGCCCCTTTCAGCGATTGGTGGGGACGAAGCGTGCCCCCCCCCCCCCGGACCATCAATACCAATAAACACAATCTAGTGTACATTGCAAGCAGTATGTCGTAATATTGCACTATTCACCTCGGAACAGTACTATAAATAATGCAACAGAACATTCCAGAAACATCAAATTGCCGCAATATTATAGAAGGGCCGAAAGGTGGCCCAGATGAAATCGTACTATAGCCCATAAGGGAGTTGCGGAAAATTAATGCCAGCCAACTCTTTAAACTGAGTTAATATTTAATACAGAGTTGGATATCTCTTTTCCCTTGTAAAGTGCACTAGTTGCAATTCAGTAGTCCGTTAGTAACCGCACTTAATAAGAAAGCGGCTGATATAAATTCGAAACATTCGTTATGTTATGTAGCCTTTGCAATATGACCTATGTTTGTAGATGTAATACAGAAACTGACTCCTTATATTATTATAAATTCTATCAAATGTCCGTATTTCTTAGAATGATATGCAAAATGCAAATTATTATTTGGGCAGTTAACGTATAACTAACAAAAACCTCACGAGTGTGGAGTAAATAATATAGCACTTTACGGACACACTTTTCGAGTGAGAAAATAACACCCGTAACATATTAGCTTCCCCCCGATCCTAAACAATTTTACGTTTCAAGCTATGTTGCTTCCTAAAATTAAAATTGCCAATTAGTTTTGAAATGTTCTCTTAAGAATAATCATGTGCAAAATGAAAATGGAAGTACATGTTAACCTCACGTAAGGGAGGTACATATTTGTATGATATTCAAGTACTCAATAATTTTCCCAAGAAAATACCAAATCTTTTAAGAACTACGTTCAGTTAAATACAACTAAACTACTTACCTGGAATGCAAATGGCCAGTGAATAAGATACAGATCGAGGTACGAAACTCCAAAATTTTCCAACGATTGCTTCAGTGCAGGAATGACAAGGTCTGGTCTGTGGGTTGTGTTCCATAACTGCGGGAAAAAATAGTAATACATAGGTAAGTTTAAATTAAATACTAGATAAATATAATTGGGAGGTTGTTACGTTCTTCCAAGTTGGTCACCAAAATATAATGACTTGTAAATTTAATATCATTACCTTTCAACGCCTATTTCTTAATGCCTCGAAAAGTTATAAAAGGAATCTTTACATACTGTTGTATGATCTAAGTTAGAGACCATTGGGCACTGAAGTGACATCGAACACGTAGAGTGGTTACCCCCTTGACTTTTGGGAGTACCACAAGGGCACAACATTTATGACGTCAGAGGAAATAAATTATTGCTTTTTATAAATTAATATTGTGAGTTAAGCCAAAGGGAAATCGCGAGGGGCAGAGAAAAAAAACAACTGCCTGGATGATCGTAGTTATAGTAGGCTGGGATCAAATGCATTTATTTTGAAACCGCGCAGTACGATTCATTTTCTTTTTAGTGACCATTGAAAAGTAAACATTCACGAGTTTTCAAAAACATGTGGGAAAAGAGGTATTTCTTACTCAAAGGACTGCTGAAAATCAATATTTAAATAAGACAAATGAATTAAATTCAGAGGGAAATCATTCCTGACTTTTGCAGCGTAATATGCAAACGATGCTGAATGTTGAATCCTAAAAGATATTGTAGTAACTTAAATACATTAAAGTGCCACATAAATTTAGTTACAATGGGAGGTTTCCAACTTCTGATACCTCAAGCACTTTGAAGTTGACTAGTAATATCTTTGAATGCAATAATTGATCTTCGATTTGCTTCTCGTGTATGTTTTCGCGAAGTCTAGGGTACTACCATATAAGCTCTTCTTAAAATGTTTTAAGCAGCCCTTAATTTAGGCAGCCAAAATCGGATGCCCAACTCTTTTAGCGCTGCTTAACTCACTGTCAACAAACTAAAAGGAAAATGGCTGCTACTGAAAAAGTTGTATGTATGTAACCACAAATGTGTTACAAAGTATATAGTTTTATAATTTAAATTCTTTATAATTAAAAATTATAAATTTCGGAGTATCAAAGTTATTGAGACTAGATGCAAGTCCTTATTTGCTGAAATAACCAATGGCGATGGTCGAAAACAATACAACCTGCAAAACTCTTGGCGGGCACATATTTGTTTATGTGCATTTTCCGCGTATTAACAAGAGGCAAAACCAATATATACATAGAAAATTGAGAGTTATTAGGCAGGTAGCTGATTGATAAAATACGATTTTTAGCTACGGAAATATTTGAAATAAATGGAAAAAAAAGTTTGCCTTCACTACACCGAGTAATGTTTACAGCGAAAATGTGTGTACATTATACCTGTATGTACAATATGTAAAAATGTATGATGTTTGATTGAACTTTAGACTGGGCATAATATAACGCATTTACACTTACGTTTTACTACACATGACAAATTTGCAGTACACGTTTTGCGTACATTTGACTGTTTTGAATTATAAAAGCTAACGAGAGCCCAGTTAAAGCTGTCATACAGGTGTGACATGTGATAAATCACATTTATTCCAATTCGGGCACTGGGCGTTTCTAAATTGCACATGAATATCTTCAATGTTATTATCAACAAACTATCGCAATTTCGGAAAGTTCAATTCTGGTTAGTGATGAGAGCCAACATATTAATTATCCATCCTATCCCCAATGGGGAGAGGTTTCTTCGCAGTGAAATTACTTGAAATATTATCGGCAAGACATTTCATTGTGTATAAATGACGCATCGTGAACGCTTTTTCGAAAAAATAAATAAATAATTGGATTTCAAAATTGCAACAAAGGTCAATACTGTCACTGAAAAAGTCTATTAAAAAGAAATAACTTCAAACGAAACTTGTACCTACCGAATCTTTAAAACATAGCAGTAATGCCGTACGTAAAACATGAAACAGTTCTATTAAGTAGAAAAATTCGGTATGGTCTTTTAGCAAATGTAAGTCCAGTGTTGTTTTTGAGGGCAATACGATCTTTACAGGGATTATACATTACGTTTAGGGAATATTCTATCAGTGCCTAAACAAGACAAAAATTTCATTTTAAAATGTATCATCAACCTAACATATTACTTTTATAAAGCATTGAATATATAAATGCTTGACGAAAGCTACGTAAATATATGTAACGAGTCAAAAACATTCCCGAGTAGATAAAATATAAAACATTTTGACTAGTCAAAAAACAGTCCAGGCCTATATGGATAGTTCTATCATTTGCTGCGAAAAATCACACTTGGCACTGATAATTAATAATAACGAGATCACAAAATATCACAGAATTGCAACGTAACACTTCCACGGTAGTAAATTAGTCTCGAAAAATTAAAAACTTATCTATTCACGTACGTAATTTTAACGTAAAAAAATTTCGGTACGCGTAGTTAGTTCAACAAATCGAATACACATCTGTTTCGTATATGCAGTGACATCTATTTTAATTGACTCTTAACATTCGTCAGGCAAACGATAAAGCTTCAATTTTTTATTACAAAACAAATATTTGGTTAGGATTCGTTTGCTAATAACAAAAGTAAACACAACATTTCAGGGGAAAAGTTATTTTTTTTTCTTTCTTTGGTATAATTCTCATTGGTTCGTTTAGTCACATGACCACAACGCACCACTACCAACATGGGAATATTTGCAACTTGTTTTTTTAAGCAACGCCTAGCTAAGACGCGCTTACAAGAATGAGTTTTATAATGGTGAAACACCTCGACATCCTTAAATTAAGAGTCACTTAAACTTAAGTGCCACTTTGCTGGAACATGCTTATTCCTTGTTGGTAATATTGGCCCCGAGGATGGACAACACAACTTGTATGTTCATAGTGGGCAAGTGAAAATCCATAGTCTTCACCAGACATGGTCGCGTATGCAATGGATGTGTTCAGAGTTAAGAGATTTCTGCAGCTCTTAAAAACGAAGTCTTGAGAGCCGATTAGGGTGAAATGACTTGAGAGGAAGCAGCGCCGGAATGAAAGGGCGGAGGAAACGGGAGATCCCCGAGAAAACCCGCCGACCAGTGGCATCGTCCGGCACGATTCCCACTTGTGAGATTCCGGAAGTGACCCGTCCGGGGACTGAACCCGGTTCGCCTTGGGAGGAGAGCAGTCTAACCACTCGGACACCGCGGCCCCGCAATGGATGAGGGCAAGCTGGCGCTAATCGTAGCTGACTGCCCTGTCCGAGGGAGGCCTGTCGCTGCGGCCAACTCGAAGGTTTGATGAGGGGAAACGAGAATGAGGTTGTGACGCAGGGGAATGAGGACGGGGGAGGAAGCGGGTAGCCCCGAGTAAACTCCAGTCCGTAAGTGTCCGTCCTGCTGCTGCCTGGGATCGAAACGGGGACCTCAGAAGATAGTAGAACAACCTCTTGCAATTACCCTTTTTATGTAAATGATAAAATCTTGCAGATACCCTTTTAATGAAATCATTTAAGGCCATTTTATGAGTATACAATAAACATACTTTGGTACTTAAAAATAATAAAAGAATTACCAAAAAATGAAATTGTGTACTTCTATTACACGAACGGAGTGGATATATTTATGTCGTCCTTAATATTGAGGTCTTGAGAGCCGATGAGGGTCAAGCAAGGCGAGTATGAAGCAACGCCAGAATGAAGGGGCGGGGGAAACGGGAGTTCCCGAGAAAACCCGCCTACTGTAGTAATTACAAAACAAAATGCAATATATTTGAAAGGCACCGATCTAAACATTTCATTTGTTACAATTTGTTGATACATCTAACTACTTTCTTTTAGTAGCCAAACCTTCTAACATTACTCGTATCCATATAGGGGTAAACTTGACTGTTTAGATATAGTTTAATATTTTTCATATCACAATTATCGAATACTGATCTGTCAGCTTTTAAATTGTTTTGTCGATTTGTTTGAAAACAAATAATGAAATATCTGTTTTTTTTTTTTTTTTTTTTTTTTTCTATGAAAAACTTGATTTCACATTCCAAATGACTTTCAGTGATCTTGGTAGTGTTGGAAAAACCTCGAAAGCCCACGATCTGAAGGCAATATCTAGATTATTCCCTTTTTCGATATATTAAAAAAACTTTACACGTTCATGAGTGTTAATTTCAATATGTGAAATTAACCATTCCACACGGCTTAATTCAAATGTTACACCTTCCTCGTTATTAGCCAAATAGTATATAGGATTCAAATGCGAATTGCCGAATAGAAAAACTAATTGTTGTTTAGGTTTTAATATGATGTGTTTGTAGTCTTCAGCAAATCCCAAAACCATATTTAACGGTATAACAACTTCGTATTTTCCACCTTGGTTTATTTGCAGTGAGTAATTACTAGCTTTTTGTTCCACCCAGCCATAATCCCTGTATAAAGATCGTTTACAGTTCCCGAGAGATACTTCTTTATAGTGGAAGTAATTCAAACATCTCGTGTTTGATCGATTTCCACACCATTGAGCAGATGTGCAATTCTGTCGATTAAATGAAGTATTCCATTTCTTATTAATATTGTACTTACTGGATTACTTGCATTGACTGTCTTTTTAATTGTTCCTCTAAACCTTAAACTTGATTTCGAAGGTGACATGTAAACATCGTGATTTTGTATACAACTCCTCATTTCCGAAGGAATCTTATACGGGCCTGGTCGGAATGGTTCATAACACATGTATTTACGTATTGGTGATTGCATTTTCATAGCCGATTGGTTCTTCAATATTAAGTATGTCTTCCATTTCTATGAACAGTATATCCTAATTCTTAAAAATACAATTCGTTGCCTCGTGTTAACTTCACGGGTATCATATTTGAAGTGAGCATTTTATGCTTGGGTTTACGTCTTTTTATACTTCGTGTCTTCGGAACATGTTCCTTACTGATACAGTTCTTAAAAGAACCGGCTACTTTACGTCCAAATTTACCATTATACAAAATACCCATTATGGTTGTAATGCACAATGGAGTGCAACTGTTTATATAGCCGTTTTTTAATGTAAACGAATGGCAATTTCTACGTTTCTAAACTTAATAAGTTTGCTGTCTTGATCGAAAATTGTAACAACTATTTCATCAACACGATTAACTATTACTGGAAAACATATCAATGTGTTCGGTTTTTCAATTATTTTATATCCTGGAGCCACAGCACACGTGAAATAATATAGTGTATTTGTCGGTTTTCCATTCAAATATGAACCGCCTACAATATTAACATTTATACGACATACATTTACCGACAATATATTAACCTGTTTTGACGATTCGTGCAATTCATTAGCGGGATACAGTCTCCGTTCGTAATCTAACATATTTGCAATTGAATTGTCTTCCGAGAAATCGATAACAACATTACTATACCTTGCACTAGTTAATATACTTGGATTTCCACGTAATCGGAAATGTACATCCTCAGGTAATGCCGCTTTAATGAATGTTTCAAGGTCATCCAATTCATGAGATCATATCGGTATCACAATCCTGTATGTTTTCTCACCAATATTAGCCGTAAATGATTGGTTATGCATATCAATGTTTGGTATGCTGTTGTAAGTAACGAATTCTATTAGACTTATTTGCCATTCTACATCCAACTCTAATGCAGGGAAATATACCGCACGCAATTGCGACGAATTTCCACTTAATACCAACTGCAATAAAACGGAAAGTCGCATTTTGGTGTTAATTGAGTGTGTTTGGAATGTATTGCAATTCATTGTGTTTGGGCGGTAATCCGTTGCATTAGATTTCTTTTAAATGGCACGTATTTGATTGTTTTTTATGTTACATTTCTTGGAATTGGGAAAAACATTTCTTGAAATTTTACAGCTTAAAGATATGCAAGACGTGGTTTATTTAATTCGTTGTAATTTCCTGGAATTGAAATATTTTTTCGCGGAATTTGTCAACTTAAAGGCATTTTGGGATAAGGTTCCATTTTAATGTTATTTAGAATGTATTTGTAACATGATGGGTTCCTTGAAAATTTGATGTTTCTCGGAATTAGTTTCTCGAATTAGATTTCTACGGCACTTCATGTTTTTTTTTTGTAAATATATGATTAAGACGCAATTCATTGTTACTTTATTGGAATACTTTTCTGGGTTTCATAATTGTTTGTGGTAGGTTATATTTCTTTGCTTGTGTCAATACAGTTCTTGGAAGGTAAGTTTTAAGAGAGTAAAATACTATTAACCATGCTAATAACTTTCCGACGGTATGCACTAGGACATAATTTATGACAGTGTAAGATTCAACAAAATATTTTCAAAAAGGGCATTTTAAAATGTAGAGTTTTTAATACTGGGCTTAAAATTTAAATGCAATATCGTCTGTGTAAAAAAAATCGTTTTTGCTAGTCATAGTCTGTGCTCCTGGAGCAAAAAGTAAATCATTTGAAAGACGAGGGCGAGGCAGGTCAAGGAAATACGTTGTGTAAAGTGGACTAGAGCTGCAGACAGGGCAACGTGCATCCTGGAGTGAAGTTTGCTGGTGAGTCGGTGGCACGGGGGAAGTCCTCCCTGCTATTGTATAGGCCTATTGTATAGGCCTATACCGCCTATTGTATAGGCGGTAGCAGCGAGCATAAGGCTCTGCACGAGAAGGGAAAATTGTCGGCCGGTCGCGGGAGGGGTAGAGCGGCCGGACGGTGACGCACACGGGTGCTAGAAGCAGTTTAGTGAAGCAATCACTCATTCCCTCCCTCGCCCGCCGCGCACTGCGCATATCTCCACAACCGCGTGCGTCTGGTCCGGCCCGCATCTTACACTGCCCCAACTATGCGCGTGGCCCGACCCAACGCTTCTCCATACTCGCCTCGTTTCCCCCTTATCAGCTCTCTAGACCTAAGTTTCGCCCACTCCCGCTTGCACTCAATTCTCGACTATCCGTTAGCTGTTATTGTACACGAGGTCTTAGAATGACTCGTCCCCGTATCTTTTGTAAAAACACGTCCCTGTAGTAAACTACCTTTCCCAAATAGACTTTAGCGAGATTAAATTTTCCTAGATGGTAGTATTCTAAAAATTCTGGGCTAGGAAAATCTATACGTGAAATACTTATTTTTGTCTACTAGACGAATAAATACGTTTGATTGAAACTAATACGACTTTTCCAAAATGTTGGTTTGATGAAAGTTTTCAGTAATTGAAAAAAAAAATAAAAAAAATAAAAAAAAATAAAAAAAATAAAAAAAATAACTTTAGTATTTACCTACATCGTAATAGTTGAAACTTGAATAAAAATACATGTTTGAAAAATGGTGCTATTTCACTGTTTAAAATCTTAGCGAGTTAAAATTATGTCTTATAGCTGTGTTGGTATGAAAATGAATCAGTGATTAGTTAAAATTTGTTGGAAAACGAGAATAGACTTTAAAATGTCTTGGAAGATTGTTGGAAATGGGAATAAAGATGGCTGGAAGACTTGGGGGGGGGGGGGGGAGTTTGGTGGAAAACGGTTTATATTTTTAATTGAATTTATTGTACGTTAAAAAAATTTGGAATGGATTTCTTAGCGATGAGGAAAAATAAAGTTTTATCGGCAGGAGAAGTGAAATTTTTTAATTCTCTGAGAATGCGCTAGGCTCTTGCGTTACGAAATATACGAGGAAGCTTCAGTGTCAGAGTTAAAATAACAGTTGGTAGTGAAGAGCCCAGGTCAGTTCAAAATCCACTGCTGCCTCCCGAGGGGAAATGGTCACTTTGGCATTGAAGCAAGCTTCGTTCATAGGCGAGGCAGCGCTCTGGAGGTGAAGGGCCGGCGAGCCGAAGCAAGGAAACAAATATTATAAAAAATGCTTTCTGAATGCTGAAGTGGGGGAGAGGTGCGTAGCCCTGGTCTTTGAGAAGAACTCACTTTTCGCACAAGGACAGCTTCTGGCGTAGGGGTTGGAGGGGTGGGTGGACAGGGTCACATCCTTCTGGTCAAGGGGTGCAGGGTAGGGGTGGGAGGTTAGAGTGAGGAGGCCTGCCTCCGTAACTAGGCAGTTGTCGCCATCTTGCCTTAGTGCTGAAAAAAAAAATGACAATCTCGGGTAGCTTGGAGTCGCACTCTGGCGAGGGCTGGGAGGGGCTGTAGGGAGCTCTGGAGCGAAGTGACCTCAGCTACCCAATCGACGCCATCTTCAGTTAGTGATAGCAGCTTTGACGAGACAGATGTGTGCATATCTATCTCTAACTCTATCTCATCTTCATCAGGCGGGTAGGCAGTTGGCGGCCGACGAGCTTACGATCGCGGGTTACCTCAACTATGGACCTACCTTCATCTCTAGTGATAGCTGCAATTTTCGTTAAGCGATATTATTTGCTCCGGGATTCGCACACCGTTCACAGTATTCGTAAACTATAGTGTAAAATATTTTAATTCATCGGAAAATATAAATTTTCCTATGTTAAGTCAATATTGCGATAAGATTTTCAATTTCTGTGTTCGGTAGACGAAACTTCTTAAAATATCGTTTGTGTTAACAATTTCAGTGAATTTCATAAACATTAAAATTTTCTTTTCCCTTCATTTAAGAGTTTTTACCATAATTTAAACACAGTAGTCTATTGGCCATGCTAGACATATCCACTCACAGCTCGACATAAGTGCTACTCATTCATACATCGAACTGACTTATTTTAATATCATTTGGGGTAAGATTTTCTATCGGTTATTACTTTCTTGTAGATTGTTATATATTTTACTTATCAGAATAGACGTACGCTATTGTGTCTGATTGAAATAGTATTCAGAGTTTTTTTTTGCCGTAAGATATCATTCACCAGGCTGAATCGTATAAATTTGTTAATGTGTTATTTATGCATACTGACCAGCTGGATTTCGTTTAGTGAGTTTGCACTTGTCGACATCAGATGTTATTCACCTAGTTAAAATTCTCTCTCATGTAAATTATATTTCTAGGCTCGAGACTAATTGATCTTAAGACTCACGCAATTGCACTTATTATTCACGTAGTCGTTTGAAATTTGCGATTTGATGGGTGGAATTTATTCATACTTAGAACATTCTGAAATTCTCTAACGTTTAATTGCATTCCGAAAACAGATCTTTTAACATATAAATCGCATATTTCAAAGTCTCCTATCTCCCACTACCATCTACGAGCAATATCAACCAAAAAACACAAAATTTACATTTAGGTCACTCTTAGAAATCGTTTAAACACTTAAATTCTCTCTTGTGTTAAATATATCCGTGAAAATTGTCTATCTACAAACAATATCCCTACAAACACATCAAAACTATAAGAATTACAAAAAAAATGACCCTTAATCCACTCTTACACTCAACTACACCTATATAGGACATTACAAAACACCACTCTGGTAAAATCATCCCAAACTGACACTGTCGATTTTTAAACCCACATGTATTAATATTTAGGGCGCTCTGCTCAGGCTGGTTATGTGGGAGCTCGGGAAAGGTGGGAAATAGCCCCACCCACCACTCGTCTTCCAAGTCAAGTGACACACGTGCCAGTCGAGGTAGGAGTCGGGGGGGCTAACACAACAAGACATAGTTATTTTGTTTAGCTTAAACAATTTAATCTAGTTTAAGCTTCTATGTATATTACATTATATTAAAATTACTTGAATTTCAAAAAATTATAGTAAAATTAAATACTAAAAAGAATATTAAAAAAATTAATAAAAAATAAAATAATAAATACATTTAACAAAATTCGAAATACAAAATGCTTAATAATTAAAACATATAGTGCCATATGTTACAGACACTATTATTTACTTGAAATAACGCACCGACCTGATAGTCTGTTTCAGGTCGGGAAGAAGAAGATCCTCGTTGAAGAGTTGACGAGGGGGAAAGGGGGGGCTCTGCTCTGACTAGGGCCTGGCAGACTCTGGCAAAGCCTGGCAGACTCTGGTCCCAAGGACCCCTCCTATTGTTTCTGTCACTAACACTGGGTTTCTTTCCTATGTCACAACACTCTGAAACGATAAAACCTACCCCGAGGGCTGCTCCTGGGCGATTAGGGACTCACCGACACACTACACGCGAGATTAAATAGCACACTTGTATACAACATAACACGTTAGACAGATATCATGACACTTATACTCACTCCAACCGGGAGGCTGGAGGGGAACTTCACTCCCCCGCCGACAACAAACACCCAGTGATTTATTAGAGCTGCGGCTCCCGGTATCACGACACACGTGTCATTCCTGTGGCATATGAGGGTCGGCGGCACTCTGGTCAGTCGCCTTTAGAACACCACATCGCCAACATCGTACAGAGATCCTGCTACGCCCACCCAAAAAGAAAGAAAATAAAGAAAAATATCCGATTAAAATTTAACCCTTTCCGTTAAATTTGCAACCCTTTCGATTTAATTGATCCATTTTGCCTAACCCTTTCAGTCAATTTAATTAACCATTTGATATAAATCTGATATCAAACTAATTAGATCAATAAAAAATGCGGCATCCCATTGAAAATCGAATTTCAAATCGGTTTAACAGATTTAAAAAAAAAATCTATATTTAATTGGCACCACTATGCCCAACGCAATAGCAGATTCTCACTATCCGAGGGGAGTGACACTAGATAGGCTCTTCCGATCCGCTATTTTCTCGGGTCGCAGTCGTGCCACCAACACCAAAAATACAATGGAAATTTATTAATGTTTAAAAAATTTAAACTAGAAACAATCAAAATACCTGTGCTCAGTTTGTAACTACGAGATAACTAGAAATATAATTTTATTTTTAATATGTAGCAAAATAAACAACGACACTTTTGTAACTTCACTTAATGGTTGTACAGTAGCTGCCATGTCTCACTTTATGCTTTGTGACTTGCACGGTGTTACGTTTACAGAGATGAGATCGTTGGTTTTCGATTTGTTTTGTTAAGAAGGACGTTTTATATACAATGATGTTAGAAAAATGAGGATCGCTGGTCTTCAATGCCTAGTTTTAGAAAGAATTGGAAGTCAACCCCCGAAATAATGTATACAATTTTGAATAGTAGAAAATAAAATAAAGATAGAGGAGGTTACCTAAGAAATATTTACCCTGAAGATGGGTTCCATGGATTTTCTCATCAGGGTAGCCAACATCTGAATGCCGAGCTTTTCATGCGTGTTAATGTGCATTGACGAATGTTCTTATGTTGACTATATAACTGCGACCTGTTAACATTTTGAAGCTCAGCATAAGAGCTCGACACAATACATAGAAGTGTCGCCTCTTTACTTTAATTGCTCTTTGTACCATCCTGCACTCAAGAAGAGGCCTCCCACAACCTCGTCGACCGCACCTCAGCCTGCAATTCCCGAACCATCGGTACCAACCACCAAAACTCCATTCTCCCTGGGGCCACGGTAGCTGAGCGGTTAAGCCTGCTCGCCTTCCACCAAGGCGATCCGGGTTCATTCCCCGACCGGGTCACTCCGGATCTTCGAATTGTGGGAATCGTGTCGGACGATGTCGTTGGTCGGCGGGTTTTCTCGGGGATCTCCCGTTTCCCCAGCCCTTTCATTCCGGCGCTACTCTCACCCTCATCAACTCTCAAGACCTCGATGTTAATAACCGCCCAAATCTCTTCAATCTCGTTCTACCTCAGGGAGTCCGAATTTACCTCTCGCATTCCAAGACATTCGTGCCCTTAAAAAAAAAAAAAAATCCGACAAAACCTTCCAACTCGTCCTACCCACAGTTTCTATACTAAGCCAAACGACGAGATCCTCAGAGAAAATACAGATCTTCGTCCAAGCCATCTGCGAGGCCTTCAGTACCCCGCCTTAAATCACCCCACCCCCTCCCCCAACTCCTTCAAATTAACACTTTACACCAGAAAACTTTGCGATAAAGATACAATTACAGGTGAACAAAACTCTCCGGCCATTATCTCACGTAGGAATGAAAAAAAAAAAAAAAAAACTAAATTGAGGGCGAGGTTTACTTTGCTGGTGATGAAGAGATCTTGTCGCTTGACGACGCCTTCCTCGATCTTGGCCTTGATGGCCTCTCCAACCTCCTTCTCGTTGCGGTAGGTGATGGCGCAGTCTATGTGGCGGTAGCCGGCGTCTATGGCGTCCTTCACAGCCTGCGTAACCTCCCCGGGCTTCGACTGCCAACAAAAACAACGACATTCACATAAAACATTACAACCGTGCACTCATTTTCTCTCGTTCTCCTCCTGTGGTGGGCTGGACATGGGCATAGCCTGTTCACAGTTAATCGAGAACTTTTGAAATCAACCTATGGAAAATGTCACTGCCCTTATCTACACGTATTTTAACGAGCACATTGACTGGCATGCCTCCGGTTAAGTTGGCAACGGCGAAGAGAATTTGGATTTCTGTTTTTTTTTTTTTATGTATTTTAAATGCAAGGCTTATAAAAATTTGTAAAGTATTTACTTTTCTAAACATTTCGCAGTTTCACTTGGCCGACGCATGAATAAAGGGATCTGGCTCATAACAATGTTAATATAACATAATTATGTTGGAAGAATACACTTTGTTCATACAAACAGATCACAAGCAGGGCTTTTAAAAGTGCTCAGTTTACCGTGAACAGCCTTTAAAATCAAATAAATTCGTACCAAGTAATCAACTGCCCTATTAAACGCTGGATTTTTTTTTTAAATAGGGCCCTATGTTTTATGGTTTTGTGATAAAATATAAATAAAAATTTAATAAAAATGGCACATCAGTTAAAAAAATTAACTTACTTAATTTGTTATAGGCTATCCACAGTAAAGCGAGCACTTTTTAAGGCCCTGCAGAATTTTTTCTTTCAATTAATTTCTACCTTTCCCCCATTTTTTAATGTAAACATTGCTATATGACTAATGAACACCTTGTATAGATCTCATCACTCTCATAAGGCAACGTCTAAGACTGCAGTAAAATAAATAAATATATATATATATATAAATATATATATATATATATATATATATATATATATATATATATATATATATATATACACATACATACCAGTGCAATAATGAATTCCAGCTAAAGTATTTCTTGAAGTCGTAGGGATGTCACGAATATATTTCTTTGAAGTTTGGCGGTTTACTCGCCAGAAATCAGGATTTAACGTCTATCTATTTTCTATTAAAAATCTTATTGTAAAACTTAAAATAAAATTATGAGTTGAATCATTTAAGGAAGTTCCATGAAATTTAGTTTTCTTATTCTAATGTCACGAACAACTAATTTGAACTGTAGCCAAACATGCTAATTAAGCAAAATTTTGAAATATGTATGGCAAACTTCTAAATTACTGTTAACTTTCATACATCATTTTTTGTTTATAAATTTATCACTTTTTTCCCCCTATTTTCATCAGGCTACTCTTCGATATAATACAACGCGGTTATTAAATAAAAATATAGAAAGTCATTTTTAGTGCACAAAGTGCATTTAATATGAGATTTTAAAACGGGCGGATATTTTGTAGTCATGTCTGAACACGAAAAGCATACAAGGAACGTTCTGTTCCCAAAGACAAATTTCGAGTTCTCATTTCAACTCCAACGATTAATTGTTTTGGCGTGAAAATGGCTGAAACCTCTGTAAAGATATGCCTTACCAGAGGTTACCCAATATTATATTTAAAATGACTTTGCTTAATTTTTATACTGAAATATCTTTGGATTATCTATATATGTTGTTGATTAACATTTCTCAATCATAATATTTCCATGTGTGTTAAATATAAATTCTTACTAACTTATTTTATTTGAAAATGAAACGAACAGTTCTACACGAACATTACTCAAGTTAGTGCAGAAGTGTGATAAAAACCATCTATGATAATCAAGTAAAGAAGACACGTTTTTGTCTTAGGAATTTGGTTTGTTTGGAACGTAAGAACAGTGCATTACAGAGTTCCGTTGTAAGAGAATATTTTCGCAAGAAGGCAAGCGAATGTTTCGAGGAAAGGAGTCGTACGAATGAAGTCTGGGTAGGATGACGGATTCGACGCAGAGACGAAGCGAGAGACAACTAGCATCGACCCAGGATCGACAGGAGGCCTGATCCGGTGTTGCAGAGGCGCGGTTCGACAATCCACTACTGGAGGATGCAGAATTGGGAAACCGATTACTAATTAAGCTAGGACTTCAATGCCTCCAGGTCGTCGTATTCCAGCTGCCATCTCCACCTACACATTGTCTCCAAGTAATGCCAGCGTTATGCCAGTTAGTCCTGCTGTCAGTTATTTGTCGATACTTTACTTTCACAAGACATAATAATTGAGTGAATTCATTTGATTAAACATTAGAAACTTTCAATCTGAAACTCTTCAAGATTTTGAAGCAATTTTCGAACAAAAACTTTTATCATTTTCAAAAATTCATTATCTACATCTTCAGAGGATGTTTTCCCCAATTAGTTATCAGCATATCCCAGTGGTACGTTTGTAAGGCGTTTTCTTGCATTACTGATTGAAAGCTAACTCGGAGCAACTTAGTGATTTGAAACACAAAAGACTAATCTGATTATCGTGCTTATCAACATTATGAAAAGCTTCACTGCTGTGTAACCTATATGGTATTTGCTATATAATATTTTGTTGGTTAAATCTTAAAGTTCCACTTAATAATATCATAATATCTGACAGCAGTTTTCTCAATGTTTTAGTATAAGTATTTATTTTCAAAAGAGTTGATAATTGCATTGTGTTAGGAATTGTGTGTGCTTTATTGAAGTAATAGTAAAATCCGCTTGATTAATCTTATTTTCTGAATATTATTTTAAGTTGTCCTGCAATGTGGTTTTAGTTTGATATTTTATTTAAGATCCAATATACTTTTTTTGGTCTATTGTTTGTTGGTACTGTGACATAATTACTGTTGCTGCAAATTTGCATATCTTTTGTCATTATTGTGCTGCTGGAGTGATTGTGATGACATAGCAGTTTATTTGATCGAATTCGGTTGATTGGTTTTGGCGTTATTGCATTTTCAGTTTTCAAGGTTATGGACTTAAAACAATTCGGGCTAATGTGACGACGCTAAATATTCAAAAGTGGATTGTTATATTTTAATTGTAGTTTATGCTGTTCACACACATAATTGTATTGATACAGTCTACTGAAAACTTAAGTAGAAATAATTTATTCATATTTTTTCCTTGTGTTTTCATCTCTACACATCTCATCACCAATCATACCCCTCTTAAAGAGTGAATGCCCAACTTCTAGGCGTATATGTTATACACGTTCTCGTACACCCTTTTACAGGCGTCTTCAGAATCAGTTTTAGTTATTAATTTTCTATTCAGAAACTTCAGAGCTGTCTTTAGACACGCATCATATTAGCGTGCCATAAATCATAGGCGAGTTGCCGATGGAAGGATTGCATGCCAGTTCAGCGTCTTGCTGCGTAGAGACGACGAGGCGTGTGGCGAGTGAGCAAGAGTCGACCTTACGTATTTTGAGGCCTCGAACTCGCAAAACAGCCGCAGACAGGTGGAACCCTTAAGGAACAAACTCGTATTATAGACAAGTCCGAAAAATTAATGAAGCGAAATAAAGTGACTGTAGAACAGTGGCGGAATGAAGGCAGAGAAAAAAAATAGGAGCATTCTGAGAAAACCAACACACAGTTGTATCTGACATACGGTCAGCACGGGGATTCTCGTCTAAAGAAGCTACAGTTTGAGTTTGTTTGAGCCGGGGACCCCAGCGCTGAGTGGCTACACAACATAAAAGCAAATGTGTACCGTAATTTGCTGTAGGCTTATAGATTTGAAGAAAATATAGAGCACGGACATTGATTCAGAGTCACCCATTACCGTGTGATAAATACGATTCACATGGTAATTATCGCCTAAAGGAGTGACAATTCTCTGTAAGTTGTGTTGAGCATTGGATCCCAGTGTCGAATGGCTCGTAACAAACCGTGTACAGCAAATGTGTATCATAATCTGCTGTAAGCCTGTTACTTTTGGAATAAATACAGAGTGCAGATATTGATTTAGAACTACCCATTAAGGCGTAATAACTGACTGTAAAATGTTTCATTGCTTGGTCGATATCGTAGACTCTCTAGTAAAACATGAGGCATGGAAATAACTCTCTACAAATTTTCTTGCTGCTCTTAAATTTATACTGGTTGACGAAGTGTGAACCATCCCCCGTCCGCCACATCCATTTTTCTTGCTTCTTTTAATTTGTCATGAAGAGTACGATGACTCTTCTCTGCGACTGTCGGCATAATACGACATTTCAGATTGTTGGTAAAGAAATACACGGGGGCTATGCACCAAAAGTATCCGAAACAATTAACTTTACAAGATTATATTTGTGTAAGACTACAAGTAACATTAAAGTATATTTTATAATAAAAGGAGCACTTAAGTTATGTTCCTAAAAAGTTCTGCTTAATCAGTACGACCACACAAAAGCTGCAAAGCAAGGATTTGTTATGGTATCAAATTTGTATATATGCTATTCACGGTAAAATGAGCACTTTTGAAAACCTGCTTAAGATCCACTTGTTTGCACGTTGTATATTCTTCCGCTTTATGTAAAATTAACATTGCCATGGGTCTCGTCACTTTATTCACGCATCGGTCAAGTGACACTGTGATAATATTAGAAAAATAAATATTCTACCAATATGCTCATTTTTACACTTCGATGCATTAAAAAAAAACGGAAAGCGAAAGAAATAACTTAACATAAATTGTTACCTAACACTTTTTATTCGACGTTAAGATATGGAACTATATTTCCTCTCCGTCATTACCAACTTTATTGGACGTATGTCACTCAGTGTCTCCGTTATAATATATGCAGGTTGGGGCAGCGACTATTTTCCAAGGTTGATTTCAAAAGTGCTCACTTTATCGTGAACAGCCTTTAGCATGTAACATTGCCAGCTATACAGTAAATAGCATTACTTTTGTGAATGCTTTCTTCATCCGATGATTATATATATGAAGGTTTTCTCTTCACACCACGCAATACCACATCAGCCACGTAGCTCGTTGATACCATTCAGAATGTTCTTCTTCTAAGAATACATTTAAAGCAAAATAAAATCCCCGCGATGCGTATTCATCACGTCAAAAATATTTCCTTTCCCTGGCGGTTACATCAGTTAGTTTACAAATTATGAAACCCAAATGTACTCTTTACTTTAAAAAAACTGGAGTAATGAAAGAGGCAAGAGACAAATTCCGAAGGAAATTTCTACGAAAAAATTCAAAAAGCATTAGTAAAGAAAGCAGATGCGCTATGCTTTGTGATAATCGGAAAATTTTTCTTTGCATTAGGTATTTTATGTAATGTTTTTTTCTACGTGGGTACAGATGACGAAATTTTAGTGTTGCTATACGACTTTATAAGAAACCCAAGTGCTACTTTCTTCTTAGTATATGCTAAAATATTCTGAAATTTTAATCCCTTAGGTGTTTTGCACAATTTTTACTCACCGCGACACAAAAAGGAAACAATATTAACGTTAATTCAGTATTCTCCGTTCAAGATTCTTCACCTTTCGCAACTGGAATGGTTTAAATTAATGCCAGGGTATGCATAGGATTCTTATTTAATTAAAAAAAAAAAAAAACAACATGTTGGGTAGGATAAGCGTATCACATCATTTCCGGTTTAACAAATTAATGGCACAGGGGCAAGATTTCTTTTGCTAGTCTCGAGTAAAATGCAATTGAAGCTATAAACTCCTCCCCTGGAAGTGTTCCTTCCGAGACCTGTTATTTCGAACCCTCATCTCGTTAATCGTTATGCTTCGGCATGTCAACAGTACTACACCTCTTTATCAGATGACACCATAACCTCGTTTCCAGTAAAAACGGACAATCATCCCTGTCCTCCTGTACCGTCCAAATACATTCCATACATTTTAACTATACGGATCATTGTAGGTTCGTTTAAATGAAGCATAAAATCCGCGTGCGCTCCTATACTGAATTGTTTACGCGCTCCTAAATACGGGAATAACGAAGTCTGAGGCTTGCTGTATGCCAAAGTAATAAATTACAAATAACGTTAACGAGGACGACAACCAAACTGTATAACCGTTTCCAGTTTCTTTCGACGTGTAGTTATTCGAACCTTCATTACTCATTCTTTGGTGGTGCATCGTAATCAAACAGTTCGCATGTCCGCGAGGCGGACCCACGCGTCCCAAGGACTTCACACAACAAAAAGAATATCTACTTCTTATGTTACAGGCGAGCACAAAAGTAAGTTTCAGCGCGCGCGTAATAGTGTTAGAAGGTCACATGCGAGAACTTTTTACGGCCCTCCCAAGAGGCATTATCCGCTAATAAATATATCTTATTGCAGCATAAGGCATTAAGTTTTGGTGGTGGTGAAATGTATACACTGTGTTAATTGGTCACATTGCAATGTTTATATTAAAAAGTAGCAGGAAGATGGAAATTGGATGAAAGGAAAAATTTGTAAGGGCCTTAAAAAGTGCTCACTTTACCGTGAACAGTCTATACCTGCGAATACTGGTTTTGTTAGCGCATGCTTAGAAAGCAGCCAAGTAGTACATTCTTCTCCGACTTGGTTTACACATTTTGAAATTTCTCTAGGATAAAAAAAAATTAAACATAGCCCATGACCATTTGAAAGCACGTAGCTTTCTAAAAGTGAAAAAATTATAAGGATCAATCACGTAGTTTCTGAGATCACCCGAGACTTGTAAACAAATAAACAAATTCATATTACCTTTTTATAATATTAGTATAGATTATAAATCGAGTATTTATAGATAAAATATAACTAAAAGTTCGAGTTAGCCAAAAAAAGAAGTTACTTTTATTTTAACGCAAGTATAAAACGCGTGTGATAACATATTTAGTATACAATCAATCACTTCACACACAGGGTGATTTTCAAAGGTTTGTTTCAAAAAGTGCGACGAAACCGTGAATAGACTATTTACAGGAACCCTTCCACAAACCGACATAGTGTAGCATCAGGAGTCTAAACAGTTCTTCCCCGGGAATATTTAAAAATCCAAAGCGGAATATTTACGTTTTAATTGTATAGTAATCTTATTTAAATTCTCCTTAGCGGTTTTATTATTTTTTCTCATAACATACACTTGTCCAAGGGAGAAGTCCAGGGGGCTGGACCCCTCCTGAAGATAAATATAAACATTCTCTTGGGTACAAAATAAGGAAACACACAAACAAAAAGTTGCGAGACATAATATTTTGAGAGAACGACTGTTGTGTTGTTTACGAATTAATATTTAAAATGATCACTCGTATAGAATATCTCTGGGCTCTTTTTTACTTCTGTAAAGTCGCTATTGTTATTATTGTAAAATGTTTCATATGCAACTTGATGATTTTTAAATTGCACGTCCCGTGTAGCGTTATAACGTGCAGAATAATATCCCCTTACAATAGCCACGTAGGAAGTGATTATCATATAACAAATACCAGACACGACCGTAGCTGAATGAAAGTTCAAAAAAGGCAAACACAAATTTTTAAGGGAAATTTGTAAATTGTACATATTTACTGTTTTATAAATTGGGTTTATTTTCATACAGGAAACACTGCGATTTGTGCAATATCAAAGTATACTATATCGGGCAAATTTCTTTGATTAGAAATTGTCGGTAGTTTTACTGTTTATGCTCTGTTGCGGAGGACAAGTAGCCCCTCCCCCTCCCCGGTTTTAACGCGATGGGGCGCCGACACACTTCACGTTAGCCTGTGCGACAACGTCTGAACGCAGTCTTTCGGAATTGTCAGATCGGGCAATTATCTAGCTCCTATTTCGTGGCCTCCAAGAAGCCTTGATCTGACAACAGCAGATAACGCACTCCGTGATTTCACCTAGAAAAATGATGTGCGGACGCGCCGGTATTTGACCAACTATCAACTCAAAAATGCGGTGCGCTGGATCTTCAGAAAAGTGACCTCCATAACATTGGTTAACTTGAACAACAGAATTTGGCAGCGCATTCAGCTATGCAGAGACCATGGAGGGACATGACGGGATGTGTTCAATTCTTAAGAAGGCATGGCCCATATTTTATACGTTCATAAATGTGGGCTTATTGTATTACATGAACTTGTAAGAGTATGCGGACTTTGTGTGCATGCTGTACCCATCCACTACACATAAATATTTAACATTGTCATGGCTCTGATCACTTTATTCATGCGCCACCCAAGTGAAATCGTGGAACAACCGTTAGGCATGCGATTGTTTTACTTATATGGGAATTCTTACTGAGCTGTTCACGATAAAATCAGCACTTCTGAAATAAACCTTAGAAAAATGTCACTGCCCCTACCTGCACATGTTTTAACTGGCGCCCTGAGTGACATGCGCCCAGTAAAGTTGGTAACGATGGATGGAAAGTAGTTCCGTATCTTAACGTCGGATGAAAAGTATTAGGCAACTATTCGTGAAATCTTAAATTATTTCTTTCGCTTTCTGTGTTTTTTATACATCTAAGTGTAAAAATGAGCAGATTTCTTAAAGATTTCCTTTTCTAATAATTTCACAGTTTCACTTGACCGACGCATGAATAAAGTAATGAGGCCCATGGCAAAGTTAATTTTACATAAGGTAGAAGAACACACACTATGTGTACAAGTAGATCTTAAGCAGGGCTGTCAAAAGTGCTCATTTTACCGTGAACAGTCTATATAAATGTTCACTCTGTAAAACATATATTTATTTTTCAAAGGTTGATTTTTAAAAGTGTCTACTTTACCGCGAATAGCCTATAGACGCAATACGTTTGGTAAACCTGGAGAATGGTAGGACACAGAGGCAGCCGCCATCTTACCTTCCAGGTGCCGAGGCCGATGATGGGTATCTCGCGACCGTTGCTGAGCTTAACCTTGGGTACGACGGGCGGTGCCATGGCGGTGTGGTCGAGATGCAGACGTCAGTGTCCAGTTCCGTGTTCTCGCTCGGAGTGCTCCTGCGAGCCAACGCTGCCTTCGTATTTATGCCCCGTTCACGCGGCCTTCGGCCCGCCGCGTTGCGCCACCATGTGTCCACCCTTCCTGCACGGCGCGGACTGCGTGGCCTTGACGTCGTGACAGTAACAGCCAGAAACTTCAAGCTTCTGTGTCGTTTATTTTATTGGACTTGCCAACAATTATAGGCTGCGTTCACGGTAAACTGGACACTTTTGAAAAGCCATGCTTAAGATCTACTCGTTTGCATATTGTGTGTTCTTCCGCCATACTTGTATGTAAAATTAACTTTGAAGTAGGCCTGATAACTTTATTAATGCGTCGGTCAAAAGTGGCTGTGAAATTATTTGAAAAGTTAATGTTTTACAAATTTTCTGAGTCTAACACCTTCTTATAACCATAGATAACCAGAAAGGAAAATAAATCATTCAGTATTCACAAATGCGTACCTAATACTTTCAAATCAACGTAAAGACATGGAACTACTTTCCCTCCGTCGTTGCCAACTTTGCTACGCGTATGCCGGATATTGTGACCGTTAAAACATATGCAGGTAGCGGCAGTGACATTTTTTAATCGTTGATTTGAAAACCATGGGCAGTCCGCAGATACCCTATAATTGTACGTTATAATTTGGCACAGGCTCTTCGCGGTAAAATAGGCACTTTTGAAATATAATTTCGAAGGAAAAAAACACTGCCCGTTAACTTACGTGCTGTATTTGCTGCCGCACACATTAACATGCAGGCTCAGAGCTAAATTGGCAGCAAATTAAGTAAAAGAGTTCCAAGTCTTGATGGGTATGTTTCTAGTGAAAAGCTTAAATTTGTAACTAATCAAGTTGGCAATTTTTTTTTCTTTATACAAATTAGAGTACGAATTAGCATGTATTAGCGATACGTTTATTTTCCTAACAATGTCACGTTTTCACTTGACTGACGCACGAATAAAGCGGAAGTGCAAAGTTTGCATATGGTGAAAGGATACAAAATGAGGAAAAGTAGATAGTAGTAGGCTAAAGTGAAGTCTGGCGCAGGATTCATGATTCCGGCTCCGGCTATCGCTCGCCATCTTGGATTTTTTTTCCCCGTTTTCCGTACAAAATCGCTTGTTTTACCTTAAAAAAAATTTGTCTTTTTCACCCTGAAATAGGTATATTTCACTCAAAATTTCCCTTTTCCCCTAAAAAATTTCCCGTTTTGCCCAGAATCAGTGACTCCGAGCCAGACAGGTGACCAGGATTAGCCACACAGGTGACATTGGGTCAGGGTATGCGGGAGTCCGTTTCTGACGCCTTCCGACTGACCCCAAAATGACGCTAAAATGACCCCAAAATAACCCACTGACCCATAGCAGTGCTAAGTGCGGTGCTAATCCTGGTCACCTGCCTGGCTCGGAGTTACTGATCCCGGTCACCTGTACTGGGAAAAAATGGAAATTTTTTAGGGAAATTTGTAGGGGAAAATTTGAGTGAAAAAGACTGATATCGAGGTGAAAAAGGCCGATTTCGGGAATCCTGCACCAGACTTCCGTTAAGCCTGTTATTGTAGATCTTTAGCAGGGCTTTCAAAAATGGTTAACTAACCACGAACAGTCTATAACCTCCTAGTTATAATACAAGTGGATATTTCACATATGTAATTGAAACTTCGCCCATCAGACACGCTTTGGAGATGTCATGACCAATAATATACCTCGGCACTCTTGGTGGCTTGATTCCACGTGGGCGAGTCGAACGGAAGAATTAGTTCGGACTATGGCAGCATTCAGTGAGTATATGACCTCTGCTCAAGTAAATAAATAAGAGTATTGTGGATTTTAACCTGGTGCCATTTTATTACGTGAAATAATAGGGTCTCTACTATCAATTCATTCTCTTTTATACCACGACACGCTAGTCAGGAGGGAGCTCGACTTGACGCGGATTCGAAATATAAACTCGGACCTCCTCCACAGAAGTCACCTGCGTGGAATCTAACACGTTATAATAAACTTTAACACACAAAGAAAAGACGATTCGCCATCTTGGCTCTTAAGCCCTCGTTGTTAAGGGTCACTCAAACCTCTCGCACTCCACGATTCAAAATCCCAATTGTGAACTCAGTTCTCCACGAAGAAGACCGCAGCCAGAAACTTACTAAAACGGTATCAGCCCCCTAAAGAACGACTAAGCTCGTAAAAAAGTATGAAACATGAAATCAACATGTACTCACGAAATCAACCCCAGACAACCACAGATGTGGTTATAACTGGTGGCGTTTCTCCGGTGCTTCACTCTTCCTCCTTAGGCATAGACTATTCACGGTAGAGTGAGCATTTTTGAAAGTCCTCTCATTGTGAATAATAGTCAATAAATATACTTTATTTTAACCGTAGACGTTAACTTCCGAGTGCGGTGTAATATACACACTGTGTTTATTTCTTACATGGCAATATTTATTTCAAAACTGCAAAGTTCCGTATCCAGGAAAATAGTCAGGTATAGGCTATTCACGATAAAGTGAGCACTTTTGAAATCAACCTTAGATAAATGTCACTGTTCCAACTTGCATGTATTTTAACGGGAGCAGTGAGTGACATGCGCACAGTAAAGTTGGTAACGATGGATGGGAAGTAGTTTCACATATTAACGTCAAGAAAAAGTGTTAGTAACTATCTGTGATAACTTTTTCTTTTTGGCTTTCATTTTTTTTAATGCATCGAAATGTAAAAATGAGCAGATTTGTAAAATATTTACTTTTATAATAATTTCACAGTTTCACTTAACAGACGCATGAATAAAGTGATGAGGCCCATGGCAATGTTAATTTCGCATAAGGCGGAATAATAAACAACGTGCATACAAGTAGATTTTAAACAGGGCTTTCAAAAGTGCTCATTTTACCATGAACAGCCTATAACTGAGTTCCTGCCATTGTATTTTTTGTATTGTTTGCTTCACTTGGTTATGTACAGAAAAGTCTAAGGAAATAAGACTACATACACAGTAATACATTTCTGTACTTGTTACAAACAGTTATTTGAAAACTAGTCACCAAAGATCTTCCTGCAACTCTACAACTGAAATACTGTACATTTGGAACACATTATTTTAGAAAATATACAAAATTGTTTATGTAGGTCAGTGTTTATAACAAACTTAAAGTCTACAGCACTTGCTTGTTAAAATTCAACATAAGTTTTACACATTCTCCACTAAGTTTTTGGGAAACTTCTCTAATTCATTTGTAGTTTTGCTAAAATATATTTCAAAAGAAGTTTTCAAATAATTCCTAGCGCAAATGTAAAAAATTGGGCTTGACTGTGTTGGGGATATGGCCGTTTGTTTTGCGCGAATACGTCTACGTTGACGCCCTGGGCCGCCTTGATGTTTATTTTACGTTCCCGACACCACTTCGCTCGATTATATGGGGTTTTATGGGTGTCACAGGATAGCTTTTGAGATGCTCTTTCCAACCGTATACGATTTCTGTATTTCGAGTTGGCTTTTTGACTAGTATAGGCCGAAATTGTGTTAAGTTTTGTTAATTTATTACATTAAACGCATAAAATTTCACCATAACCACACCACACAGATATTTTTATACACGCAATCGATTGCTCTTGACGAGGGCTGTCGATTGAAACCTAAACGAGAATCGTAGCTGCTCCTAGTCAAAAGTTATACTACGCGGAAGTTATGAGACGCAGCGAAACGAACTCAAAATTGTCCCCCCCCCCCTTTTTTTTTTCCTCGCGCGATGCTTCACAGTCCTCACTCAACGTAACTTATTCTTTGATCCTTCGGCAATCGAGTGGTGCAATTGAATTTTTAATGTAGACGATAGATTCGGAGCTGCAATGTCAAACAAATTGTTTTGTTATCATCGGATTTTCTGGACTGCCTCCCACTATGGTCGCAAATTTAAAGACGTATTCACGTCAATAAAATAATGGTTTGTAACCGACTTGAAGCTCAAACGAGTCATTCCCTAGGCGATTGGATTGGATTGGAATGGGCTTGTTAACGTTCCCCGGAGTCATGACTGAAGGCTTATCAGAGGACGGCTTACAAACTAACTTATGCCCTAACTAAAACTAACATCCATGTCTTGCCTGGGATTCGAACCCAGTTGAGAGAGCTACAAGCATTCGAAAAGGGGCAGGATTACAGATGCTCACAAATTCAGGCATTTCCTACCAGAGATTCCTGAGCAACCAGAAGTGCCTTGGTCCACTGTTGAGAATGCCACTGTCAAATGGAAAATGTCAAGGAAGCACTGATCCCAAGCAGTACTATGAAAACTCTACGAAACCAACTAATCGGGACCAAAGCACCCTGAATCATGTTGTGCGAACTAATTATCAGGCAGCAATGTTCAGCTAGTACAGAAGACTTACTTCGCAGCTCAAGTATAAGAGATCAGTGAGAGAACTCTCTATTGAGAGGTAATAATACTTGGTTTTTACAGTCGCGCCCTTGCCAAAAAGTTACCGATCACATGCACGAATGTCTAACATCTTTTGGAGTGGTGCAAACAGCGCTGTTTTTGTACTGTGGAACATTGGAAGAATGTCTAATGAAATATTGAATCTCTGTACATGATCTGGCCACTTGGATGAACGCGTTCGGACTTGGAGGATGCCTGGCGAATGGCATTTACCTAACATACGTTTTTATCCATCGGTCGGTGAATTCTGGCATGTGCCAAAACGGTTTGGAAAATAAAATGCTTCCCACACTGTGGCAACAGTATGGAAAAGGTTCTTTCCTGTATCCTGTACATAAAGTGAGGTCAATTGCGTCGTAGTTCGAAGACAATAAGGTGGATCTACCTAACTGGCCCGTTCGAAGCCTCGATTCGAACCCAGCGGGACATCTTTGGAATGAGTTGGAGAGTATTTTACGGGCGAGACCCACACGACCAACAGAAAAACAAATTATTCGCTATGCTACAGAGAGAATGGAAAAAATATTCCGTCAGTTGTGTACTAGAACTTAGTAGAAAGCCTAACCTGGAAGGTGAACACTGTAATAAAAGCAAAGGGAGGTCCGATCCTATTGGTTACAAGGCTGGTACCTTCCAAGCCAACAGCAACGGGTTCCTACTAACTTTTGGTCACAAGGTGTAAATTCATGATGTTGTTTTAGTACCAATTAGCGTGTACTTTTTAACGCATCACAACGGGAATTATTACTTAAAAAATTTAAAGATTCCAAATTATTGTTTGTAATAGTCGATTTGTTTTTCGTCTGTATAGTAGAACGATTTTCATATTTTTTGTTGCTTTCCCAAAGTCTGTTCCAGAAAAAAAAGTCTTAGCCCTATACTGGCCGATTGTACAAACACTTGTTGCGCATAGATGTTGAAAACTGTAACTTACAGAAACTGTGAAATGGCTCAAAATGAATTTCAAAGAGACGTGTAGGCCTATATCTGAATATCAATTCACAGGTATTTCTATTCTTCCCAATCACACAAATTTGGTCATTAATTTGTTTAGTGATTGAGCCATGTAATGTAGAATAAGTTATGAAGTTTATCTTGCAAGCTTGACAGAGACGTCACGCAGCGATAACTCAACGTAAAGGCATGTGTTAGAAACATGCCTTCTTGCTAGAACATGCAAGCTAGTAGAAATGTTATAAATAATTGTTACATTAATTGATCAGTTCACATTATTATTATTTTTTTTACGTATAGCGTATGAACTAACCTACAGCGCTGTTTTGCTGGAGTAATTTTGTTTCTAAACAAATAATTTAAAGACTGAATTTATATTTTAAACATTAAAAAAATTAATTCTTAAACACTTCGGCAACTCAAAATAATCTTGGTATCTATAAACGTCGTATAATACCTCAATTATGTTTTAAATAACGACCTTGGTGACCAGCGTTTTAAAATGACAAAATTATTTTGCAAATACATTAGGATTATATTTCTAGTCTAAATCTAGAGTCACGTAAAAATAATATTGGTTTTCGACGTCACCGCTTTACGCCAGGAGGCTAATCGGGGGACGGCTAAATTTACTTTTGACGAAATACAAAATACGCACTCATCCATGGGATTCGAACCCGTGCCTCATCTGACCATATGTACTTTAGCGAAGTCGGCTAAAAATGAAAACTGTCGCAGCTATTTGAAACTGGCTGTAATGGGTACACATTCAAGCGCTATATTTTTTATAAAATTACGGTAAATTCTAATTGTAAATAGTAATAATATGAAATTATGCTGTTCTACAACAGCAGTTGGTACACTGAGAGGTGAGGCAACAGGAGGAAATACGAACATTTTTCATGAACTTTGTTTCAAGAACATCCTTTCACGAGGGTCAGACAGTGTCATCGCCAAGACGTATCAGCGCTGTCAGTCTGCAGACAAAGAAGCCCACAGATGGGGGAAAAGAGCTCACCAGCGACCCGTTTCCGTGTTTGATCCTGCAGATCCCAGTGCGTCGACGATGGCATCACTGCTCACAATCACAGTCTTTCCCTTTGTCCATCCCAAGTCGAGACAACCGCGTATTGTCACGTATAGAGAAGTTCGTCTGGTGGAACTCTCAACCATACATTTACGTTCACATCAGCAACAGTCATTCAGTCCTTTCTTCAGTAATTAATCAATCGGCAGAGAGTAATTCTGAAGAAACTGTCTGCAGCACAGTACCACACACCCAGTAAGCTACTTCAAATTGACATTTTTTGCACGAGTGAAAATTTCTTAAATTATAATTCTAAATTATTTTTCGCAAATATATACCAACAGTTTTATAATGCTTCTGAAGACAGACGCGAAAGTGAGAGGCAACAGTACTATTTTATGGTAAATCGCCATTCTTCTTGTCGGCCTTGAACGTAGATGTACAATATCCTATGAGGGGGTACCAGAATGACGCAACAATCGTATTTATTTTTACTAAAAATTTATGTCTTGAACTTTTGTTACAGCGTCTAACTACCCATGTATTTCTGTCTTAGTATAGTTTAAATGCTTTTTGCTACCATGTTATGAGTACATTATAATAACTCCTCACAGCTTTGCTGAAACCAGTTCCACCTGTTAATATAATATACCGGTACACAATAAATTCCCTATCTTCTGCCACAGGATTACTAGCGACATGCCAAAGAAAGAAAACTATGAGTGTGTTCGTACGCCAGCAGTGGCTAATGTCTTATCTGCGCGAAGAATTGTTGATATAGCATATCTGTTCACGCAAATTCAGAATGCAAAACATCATGGAGGCGCGGATTGTTCATTTATGGATATGGATTTTGTGAAAGAGAAAGTGGATGGAGTTCACTGTACATCGCTTTTCAAATGCAGCGTGTGTAATATTGTTTCTGAAATAACGTCATTGCCATTCGGGATAGAAACGTAGATAGTTATGGAGTTATAATGTGTACAGTGGTGGCCAATGGAGTGTGGTGTAAGCGCAGATACAAAACTAATTACGACTCTCTATCGGGCGTGGTAAGTTAAGTTACATATAAGTGTACTGCAGTTTTTCTACAGTATCTGCTACAGAATTTATTGCATTTTTGTATATATCATTTTTGCTTCCAGGCATCCATTGTTGGTTTTAAGACATGAAAGGTGTTATATATAGGTGTTATAAATCGGCATTGTTATATATGTGCGACATGTCAAAATGCAAAGCAAACACCACCAAGCATTGCACTTGGTTGTAACCGGATGTTGTTTATCGCTCAGAAGTTGCGGCTTGGTGGGGCCCAGAAGTAAATCTAGTGATAGGTCCCAGCACATAGCCGCAACGTCTAGAGATACGGGGCTTTGCCGCGCAGTTTCCCATTCGCATGTTAAATGCCGAGCGAGTAGGTTAAAGTAGTAGGTGCAGGTGCGGGCTGATCCTAGAATTTTCTGTTTTCGGTTTTTTTGTGTTCTTACCTTGTTTTGAGGTATGTATCTGTGTTGTATTAATAGTTTAATTCCTTTTTGCATATTACGTTAATTTTTACGATTGTTAACAGTATTTATTGTGTGTTTTTGTACCATTTTGGTCTTCAAGGAATTACTGCTAGAGTTGGCAGTGGTTTGTTGGAAATGTGTTTCTTCAGATCTCATGTTGAGAAAGAGCCTACACCAAGTTCTTGGAAACATGGCCTGCCACTTCTTAATCACTCTCTCAACTGCTTGTGCAAACACTCAAGGTACTGGGGATAGGAACTACGTATCTCCACAAATAGATGTCCAGTTATTGTAGAGGGAAATATATGAATTCTTGTGTTTTTAAAAGTGTTTTACAGAATAATTATTACTCCAGTAATGCTCAGGTTGCAATGTACTATAGATCATGGTGAGATACTAGTCTAATGTATGACTGTATGTTCTGTTTATGCTAAATTACTGTACTACACCGTACAAAAAAAACCTAAAAATGTTTCATTCCCAGAAATTTTCTTAAAGAAATAAAAGGATTTTTATACATATGATATACAACAGCCCATTCTTCAACATTCTAAAACACACTGCCGAAAACTGCATCATTTTAACTCAATTCATTCCCTCAAAAAACATCCCTAACTTTACATATGTTTTCCACTCTTCAGCATAGCTTACCCAGCTCCCTTAACAGTGAGGTCTTGAGCGCCGGTTAGTGTGAGATGAGGTGTACATAAACAAGCGGCAGGGGAAATGGAAGTGCTTCGTGGAAACGCGCTGGCCAGCGGCAACGTCCGCCGATTTTCTCATGTGCGAAAGTCCGGGTGTGCCCGCCGGGATCCGGACCTGGGTCGCCTTGGTGGGGGACGAGTAATCCGTCATACCAAATACCAGTGCGGCCCTTACTGTGTACGACTTTCTTATGCCCGGTTGCACCAATATCTTCCCCGATCCGAGATCGAATGATCCTAATTCCGAGCCACGATCCAGTTTGATCTTGGTTTCAATGTAAAAGCGTTTCACCAACAAAATTTCGTCATTATGGATCTACGATTCGTCGATATTGGTTCCAAAGTGAGTGATCGAGATTAAGTATGAGACAAATTTTTCTATTGGTTCGTAATATATAACGTCATGGAAGTAGGCGTATTTTTCATTATAGATAGAACTAGATGTGTGATGTTTGATCTGTTCTAAGTGAATTATTGTTGTACTAATTTTACTGAATAATATTCAAGTGCGTATAATGTTGTTCTAATTTCCCAAGAAAACAATAGAACATAGATCTATCTTATGGCGTATTTTCAAACTAAATTTGTCGACTATGGCTGCTGATCTCGGATCGAAATTTCGAACCGCCAATTTCGGCGGTTCGAAATGAACATCTCGATCTCCAGTCCAGCTCTAAACTTGAATGGTGCAGCAGTTTTCTGTGTCGATCTTAGATCCGATCTCGGATCGAGTTTTGAACCATGATGGTGCAATCGGGCATTAGAAAGCGTAAGGACGCTGACTAGCGCCGCGCGACGAGCATCAGAGCTGTCGTTCGCCGGCCGGGAAATAGCTCCAAAAAACGCGGAGAAATTCTTTAACAGCTTCGTCTGGTCACTTTCTTGCCTTAGGAAGTACTGTCCTAACATGCTATTGATTAAAAGAGAACGTCGTGTCTACAATTTAGTATATTTCCTACGCCTTCCAGCATTCACTACTGCAAGTTAAGCAAACTCATTTTTAGTGGTATCATTAGCACTAATCTTTAGGTACTAGAATATTAAGCATCATAACTTTCGGTAAGATTTCAGTTATGCAGGATGTATCTAAATTCGACCGACAAACTTCGGCTGTAGGTTAATCACGAAAGAATAAGTTGAAAACATACATATAACCTATGGTATAAAATGAATACTTGTATGGATAATGGTTAACTGAACAAAGATCTTCAAAAGCCACAACACTTGTCGCTGTCATCACATTATTTCATGTAAATAATCACTGTTACTGCCCCTATTTCAAACTTACGTCCTTTTCACGCTAGCATATTTCGGATTTAAAGGATGGATTATTAATCCTCATGGGATAATTAACAAAAAGGTGACCTTGAGTAAATACCCTAAACCTCACAGTTTTCGAGTAATTCGTGTTTTACTTTCAAAATAATATTTACCAATACCGGGCAGATGGGACCAGCACACGCACAAAACCAGATAACACACTTTTGCGGCTATTGAAGCGAGGGGAAGATTCAAGAGAGAGGTGCATTACACTGGTACTGTAATAAATTTTTCTTCTACTACAACTTCAAAAATGTGTTTCTTGCTAATACCATCAAGACACAGCTTGTGGATGAAAATAATATGACTGTAATAAACAAAAAATATCTTTAAAAATTAATAAAACTATACAAATAAAATGACAGTTACATGTTTATTTCCATTTATACAACTGAGAGAACACTTCATCAACTGCCGATATAAATTGCACTACCGGCAACTGTATAAATCATACTGGAAAATTTATTTTTCTTTCTTAGTGTCTGCACTGTAGGCGCTTGGTGTTTTCAGTACTCTGCAGTGAATGGATAATTCTTGTCGTTCTTGCATCTGTAAAGATAAAAGAATCAGTTCTGTGCAAGTTAACACTTGAGAACTCATCTGTCGATAACAGCGTCGTCAATGTTATCGCTGACTAAAGGCCATTTCACACGATCAAATATTTTATTGATTCCCATTTATTGAATACAAATAGTGTTCACGTGTACTTCCATGGATTTCATACAGTAGATATTGATTTATTATTTCAAAATTTTGGAAGGCTTTTCACAAACTCAGCTGTATTCAATAGGTACTAAAGTGGCAACTTAAAATTTTTCGTAAAAATAACAGTTCAAAAAATAAAATTATCGTTTAGTTTTTTTTTTTCCGAAACTCTACAAGTTATGCACTATGAGAAAATAATTCTTCAAATTTGTTCTCCCAAGTTTGTATACATATTTACTTCCTATTAAATAAATATATGATAGTACATTTGTTGCTTAAATGCGCATAAATTACTGTATTAAGAAACTACACATTTTATTCATACAGTTTTAATAATTCGGTGAGCTAGTTGAAACATTGCATTTAAAAAAATTTGGAACATGTTCTAAACAGAAATCTTTGAAGAAATCTTGTGTCATTCAATGGCTTGAAAGACAAAATGGTAGCGATTATGACGTCCACACAGCATCCAAGTAATCGAATTCAATAAATCTGAAGAAAATATTAAGTGAAATTTGATATTGTGAAAGGGCCTTTAGCGATAAGAAGCTACAGGATTAAAAAATTTTATGGACATCATTAAAGTGAACAAACATCCTGCATGGGCAGAAAAGAAAATCGGGCGAGTGAAAGTAAATAGCCGGTGTTTTATTTTAAATGTGATATGACTGAATGGTTAAGAAATTAATCCGTACGATTGGTACCGAGAATAAAGGGAATAATTAGCTGTTGTATTAACTGTTTCATAAGAAAGAATTACTATAGTTTCTTAAGTCACGCAAACATTTATTGTAAAACTTTCGAGGCGCAAGGGAACCCAACAGTTATCAGGAAATATCCTATATATGTATCAGTATTTATTTATTAAAAGTCCAATTCATATTCCTAATTATTTTCATGCTTATGCAACTGTGACTCATTTGCATTTGATCTGGCTATGTTTACTTAAAAATCTCTCTTGGACTAGTAACATACACTGGTACATTACGTTTCCGACAATTCTCACACAAGGTGGCCTATGTAGGTATAACAAAAGGCTAAGCAAATACGTCCTGTAGCAACGTCAAGAAACAAAATCAATATCCTCCCAATTCTAAATAGCGCGGGAATGTTTACTAAATGCTTTTGTCTTGAATTGAAATGCTGTATAAATTAGAGCAGGAGTCTTCCCACTAATCGCGCAAGTTAGAATAAACAATAACAGCTCTCTTTAGAATCAAATTGAATAATTTATAGTTGCTTGTATGAAAACTGTGCAATTCCGACCTCTGGCAAACTAAGCAGTTAATGTTAACATGACACACCCTGAGCAGCCTATAGTAGTGCTCTACCATATCATTTCTTCTCATCCAGTTACGTCCATAACCCTTCTTGTGCGGAGTAACAGAAATTATTACTTTGTATATGCTGTCCACGGTAAAATGAGCACTTCTGAAAGCCCTGCTTAAAATGTACTTGTAAGCACGTTGTGTATTCTTCCGCCTTATGTAAAATTAACATTGCCATGGGCCTCATCACTTTATTCGTGTGTGGGTCAAGTGAAATTTAAATCAACACAAAAGGTTACCTAACAGTTTTTATTTGACGTTAAGATACGGAACTACTTTCCATCCACCGTTACCAACTTTACTGGGCGCATGCCACTCAGTGTGCCCGTTAAAATGTACGCAGGCAGGGGGTAGTGACTTGTTTCTAAGGTTGATTTCAGAAGTGCTCACTTTATCGTGAACAGACTGTAACAACGCTATTGGGTCGCCACATGCCGCTCATGACGTGCCTGCGCACCCAGTTAAAGTCGGGGTGTGGTGCGCAATCCCCGCACAGAGAATAGTAGGGTCAATTTTTTCGACCAGACTGTGGACGCTGCTGTGTACGGACGGATTTACATGGGGTTTGTTGAGCAACTGGATATTATCGAGCTGCGTCAAGGTTATTTACAACAAGACTGAGCCACTTGCCACACACCAAACATGTTCGTGGCGCTCAGTGCAAGCTTCTTTGACGACCGGATCTGACAACACCGGACTTCTTCCTATGGGGTTAGTTAAAATAGAGAGTTTACACTACACGCCCCCCCGGACAGTGGACGATTTGAAGCACGGCGTTGCACACGAGGCCAACGGTATTGACGCTAGCGTCCTCCAACAAGTGGCCAGTGACATGGAAAGACGTGTTAAGTTGTGTTTAACACAAGAGGAAGGGCATTTTCAACATTTGCCATATATATATGGAAGGAATAGTTTATGGAAAAAGATTGAAAGGAAGGATAAGATACAAGGTGATAGATGACATCAAGGGAAGCGGAAAGTATATGAATTGAAGAAGTTGGCAGAAGACAGGAGAGCTTGGAGAGCTGCCACGGGAAAACATGACTCTGGGCAGAACACCAATGATGATGATGATGATATAGGGTAATCTCCCAAAGATACTCGCAATTTGAGGTGTAACTAATTGTGGTTCGCAACATACGTTTGTCAATAGTTAAATAACGAAATGTGTTAGTTCTATATAAATAATTTTGTATATAACAGTATGTACTTAAATACTTCTAAAATGCGCGTTATTATGAAAAGTTAATGTTTACTTATTAAATGTATTTTTCGAAGTGCAACTTACATTCATATGTAGTACGTATAGTAAAATTAAACATAAAGTTGCGACTGTATAGCACTGTTTAGTGATATATGTTTTCCATATCCTTGTACAAATATGGCTTAAACTCGGTCGCATTCAGAGTGCAATGGGATTTTTACACCACATTTATTTCTAAGACAAAAATGCGCGTAATTATGACACCGCAGTTCTCCTGGAGGTGAACTGTGAGTTAGTCCCGTGCCTCATCGTACGGGCGAATTGATGTCTGCGTCTGGTAAAGTGCGTCCATAGATCAGCACATGACGTCTCCTAAGCATTAGCCGCAGAAGTTGATCGTCAACCCTCCAGTGTGATGGGAAGGTATGCATCGGTTTGGTAGCAACAGGTACGTCAAAAGTGGGTGGTTATAAGCATGGCTGGATCCCGGGCTTTGGGCCTTATAAAGAGGTTCGGAAAGGCCATTTTAAACAATTTTAACACATGAAAATCCTTGCTTTTACTGGAAAGAACTTCCACTTTTACGTTAAATGTATATTTTATGCTCATGAAAAAGGCTAAGTCTAAAACAAAATATCTTGCTGTCCATAAACTTACGGAAGTAAATAAGAATTTTAAAAAAGGGGGAGGGGACTCGTACAGTTTCAGCCATGGAGCCCGTCTCTGCTTGCTACGGTTTGGGCAGAAAAGAGAGGTTGCATATATGTATAGGCTATTCACGGTAAACTGAAAACTTTCAAAAGCCCTATTGATTCAAGTAATAGTCAATAAATATATTTTATTGTATTTTAGCCTTAGACGTTGACTTCCGAGTGTAATGGAATATATACACTATGTTTATTACTTACATGGTAGTATTTATTTAAAAAGGTTGTTAAAGGATAAGGAATGGCTGAAAGTAAAAAGTAACTAGGGCTTCAAAAGTGCTCACTTTACTGTGAACAGCCTATATGTAGTCTATTCGCAGTAGTAAATCCAACTTACTGAAAGAAAGGGCAGGTCCTGGTGTCGGAATTCATGCTGTCGATATACTTCATGTCTTCTTCGTTCAGCTCGAAGTCGAAAACGCTTATGTTTTGTTTCAGTCTAATAGGGTTGGTTGACTTTGGTATTGCGATGACCCCATTCTGGACCTAATAATAAAATGCAGAACAAAAATTTTGTTACATTAGTGTGAGTGATATAGGCCTATATAGTAAACTAATATTGGAAATTCAGATTCCTCCCAAATTTTGACAAATTAGTAGTACTACGATAAGTCATCTAAATCTGTATGTTGTAAGTGGGTCACAATCTTATTTTCAAAATGGCAGCAATATAAATATTTTAGCTCAGTACAATATATCTACAAAAGTATGAAACAGATTTTGACTTCACTTTGTATTATGGTAATATCTATTTCAGCCATCAAATGCGTCTATACAGAGCCTTTTTTCCCCGCCACTTTGTAAGTTTTTATATCATATCTCAGAAAACAATCAACCAATTTCTCCCAAATTTGACAATCAAGTAGCACTACTGCAGGCCACCAGATAAACCGGTACATTTTTAAAAGGTCAGCAATATATATATATATATATATATATATATATATATATATATATACTGTATAGCTTAATATGGTATATCTACGAAATCATGTGATAAATTCCAACTTAAAATTTTTATTTCTCCGGTATCTTTTACAACCATAAAATATGTCTACACAAAGTCTCTTATGCAACATTTTGTAAGAAAGCGCTACATTGAAGAAATGTTTTTATGTCATAGCTTGGAAAACAATCAACAGATTCCCACCAAATTCAGAATAATTATACTTTTGTAGGCCATCAAAATTTATATTACACATATTTTTAACACATCAACAATGTATATATTTTAGGTTAGTATGCTGTATACTTTGAATAACTTCAAATGAACTTTACATAAATTGATAACGCGTATGGCAAAAATAAAATATAATTATAGAAAACTTTCTAAATTTTTGTGGGAGAACCACATGAGAAAATTGAGTTTTTATGCCATATTTCGGAGACCAGTCAATCGATTCCCATTAAATTTTACAGACAGCTAGTGCTAAGTAGGTCATGTAGCTCGTATGTTTTAAGTGGGTCAGACATTTTTCAAAGAGCGGCAATATACATAATTTAGAGTAATATGTTATATATACTAAGAAATGTAATAAAATTCAACCAAAGTTTTTATGCTGACAGTATCCATTACAAGAATCACAAATTCGTAAAAGAGCCTCTTTCCCCCGCCTTTTTGTAAGGTGGTGCCAGGTGGGTAAAGTGAACATTTATGCCATTTTTCGGAAACCAATTAACTAATTCCCTTCCAATTTATCACACACGTAGCCTATAGCTAAAGTAGACCATGGCAAACTTACACCATTTTAATGACTCGCGTAGTTGTTTTCAAAATTATGGCCCTGAAAATATTTCAGGTTAGTAAACCTGTCCACCAAAACATTAGACTGATATAACTGAAGTTGATGCTCCTAATGCTACTCCGTGATGCAATTGGTTGTATGGCAGCTTACCGTACGAGGAGTTCTGTGCTCGAATGTGTGTATTTGTAATTATCTTACTAGAGTTGCATATGTTACTGGACTCATCTCTAATGATATCTGTGCCAACAAGAGGCCAAGGCCTAACCTACTATCTAAACTTTTAAGAACTTCATCAAAATGATTTGCAGCTACGTGGAGGAACGTAGGCTCATTAGTCATATGGTTGAAATAGATAACGCATGAATACAAATTTATGTTGGAATTTAACCCCCAATTGCGTATGTATACCACACTAAGCTAAACAGTCTATATTGCTGAAATTTTGAAAATAAGTGTCCCATATTTTTAGGACGTACCGGTTTATATGGTCTGCGATAATACTACTTGTTTGTCAAATTTGTGGTAAATTGGTTGATTGTTTCCAGAGATGTGATGTAAAAACTAATTTTTTAATGGCACACGACTTTACAAAATTTCGGGGAAATGAAACTATGTATAGACGCATTTGTGGTACTTTATTACAAATGGGGGGCAAAAGAAATTCTGTGGAGACTAATTTGATTTCCGTAATAGATACGGCCAGGGCACCAAAATAACTTGATTTGCTACATGGCTTCGTAGATATAGCATATTTACCAGACATTTTTCATGTGCACTATTTTGAAAATAATGTCTGACTTATTTAGATCATACCGGTTTACATGACCTGCTGTAGTAACTACTTTTCTGTCAAATGTAGTAGAAATCAGTTAACTGTTTCCCCGAAATATGACATAAAAACTTACGTATTAATGTTACACTATTTTATGATATGGCGGCGAAAGAGGTTATGTATTTACATACTTCATGCTTATAATAGATATTTCCAGCATACCAAGTTTGGTCGACGTTGTTCGAAAGATATCATCTATATATAGGAAATTAACGTAAAATATTTACATGAGCATCATTTTGAAGATAGGCGTACTATTCATTTAAAGTGCATACATTAAAGTGGTCTAAATTAGTACTACTTATATGCCACACTTGGTAGCAATCGGTTGAGCAGTCACCGGGATAAAACATGAAAGCTTATTTACTCATGTAATGCTATCTTCCAAAATGACGGACGAATAACGGCTGTTAACGATAAAGTGAGCACTTTTGAAATCAACCTGAGAAAAAAGTCCCTGCTCCTACCTGCACATATTTTAAGGAGCGCCCTGAGTGACATGCGCCCAGTAAAGTTGGTAATGATGAATAGGAAAGTAGTTCCGTATCTTAACGTCGAATAAAAAGTGTTAGGAAACCATTTCTGATAACTTAAATTATTTCTTTAGCTTTCTGTTTTTCTTGATGCATAGAAGTGTAAAAATTAGCAGATTTGTAAAATACTTATTTTTCTAACAATTTCACAGTTTCACTTGACCGACGCATGAATAAAGTGATAAGGCCCGTGATAATGTTAATCTTACATAAGGAGGAAAAATACACAGCGTGCATACAAGTAGATCCTAAGCAGGGCTTTCAAAAGTGCTCATTTTACTGTGAATAACCTATAACAATAAAAGTGTATATATTCAATGCTTACATGATGTACTGTCAATACATGGAATTTGGTGTAAACCGGATCAATGTTTGCTGAGATATGACATAGCGCCCTAAATTTTAAATTACAGCCATTTTGAAAATAAGCACCCGGCATGGTCGAAAATTATAAAAGTTAGGTGTACTTACTAAGTACTATGAGTGTACCAAGTTTGGTGAAATTTGGCTCTCAGATTCAAAATCTTTTAGGGGACACACACACAAACATCAACACACACGCACACACATTTACACACACAAAAACATACGTGCACACAGAGAGGAAAGTGATGGAAAGTGATTCCATAAGCTTGTCTTTCCTTCGGAAAATAGGCTAGAAATGCGGAAGTTTCATCCATCTCTCTCATCAAGTCTTACCAATTATAGTTATATGCGAGATTTACACGTAATTATTCATTCTTGTAAAAAACTATTTTGGTGCCGAGTTTGAAATTTACATTTTTCAGAAACAAATTACATTGGTACAACCGTAAAAATTAATTAATAACAAATTTTGTCCCCTCTGTATACCGGAAGGCAAATGGAAGAAGGCTTACATACCAAAGGGGTAGCGGTGGTGCAGTGGTTAGACTGCTCGCCTCTTACCAAAGTGAACCGGGTTCGATTCCCGGCGGCGTCACCCCGGGTTTCAGCATGTGGGAATCGTGTCGGACGATGCCGCTGGTCGGCGGATTTTCTCAGGGATCTCCCGTTTCCCCCGCCCTTGCATCCCGGCGCTGCTCCATACTCATCTCGCTTTACCCTCATCGGCTCTCAAGACCTCGGTGTTAACAGCCGCCGAAATATCTTCTCTCACTCACTCACTCACTCACTCACACACCAAAGTAAAGCCTAGAAAAAACGATAGAAATTCATCCACGACGTAATTGGAATGAAACCCGGAACCCCGCGATCGGAAGGTGATTTTAGCCACTCGGCCTCAGAGTTGTAGTCTATTCGCGGTTTCTTCGCACTTATTGAACCAAACCCTTGAAAAAAAAAAACACCCCACGTATGCTGTGTTTTGTTGTTTCCTAAACATGTCATGTATCACAAACATGTTATACTTCTGTTAACATGATGGTATCTATTTTTGCTTAAATTGAACTTATATTACAATTATAAAATATACCTATGTCATTAATAATTAATATGGATAAAAATAGGGAGAAAATAGGTATGTTGGTAAGTCCCAGTAAGAAATAGTTCTTATGCAAAATATTATCACACTGAGTGCGCACGAATGCGGTGCGCAGTCCCTTTGGTGTAATTTTCTAATAAACTCGGTTAAGTTCTGTGCTTGCATGAGGGCTTCAGAAACGTTGAAAGTAACCGTGAATGGACGACATCTAGAACTGTTAAGGGGGAGTATGTGTGTGCGCGTCCAAGGTCAAGAAGCGAGGGAGCGATACGGGCGACATTAACACGCACGCCTAGTGCCTCATCGCTCCTACGCGCAAGGCGTGCAGTGTTTCCGTCGGAACATTGTACTGAGCAGATTAGATCTGCAACAATGGAGTTTTATTACACGCGATGAAATACCGCAGATTGAAATACGTCCGTATTTTTGTGCTTTCTCTTGCCGCTTAAGGAAACTGCATAGGCAAGCTTCAAAAATGCGATATTTAACCATTTTGAGGATTTTTTTTTTCGCTAAGAATACACTCAATATGACAAAAGTAAAAAATGAGGGCCATAAATAATAGTTTTTTTTTTTATCTTTCCTGACAAAAAGTCATATTTCCAGAATTTTTATTTAGCGAGATACGCGTTTACGCGCAAACAACGATTTCACAGAAAAGTTTTAGTAAATAGGACCCTTAAGGGCTCTGTCTACCGAGCCTGCAGCCGCGGAGGTTATATGGGGAATCAATATTATCTCTTTCAGACTCACTTTAATTTACGATTTCAGGCTGTGCGAAGAAAAAATAATGCATGATACGTGCTGTACTAAAGTAAACACAAAACATGTTTCGTTGTTACAGCCAGTGAACTGTAGGCTATAATATTCGACTACAGTTATATGATTCAACTATGGCCTAGATCAGTACGGCGGTTTGCGAATCATTTACTCACAAGTAATATCATCGGTCATTGAGCTTCTCAATGTGCAGTAAATACGCCAAAACTACTTACACGTGCGTAATGCACACAATTGCGTACACTGGGTCTGAATGGGTTAAGGAAATTTCTTCTCGATGCACCAAGAAAGAAAACTGTTTCTAACAAAACAAATATATTCAACGCAACTTTCTCAAAGAATACTGCCACGTTAAGAAAAAAAAAATTAGTTTATGCAAAATGTAAATTTTGCTGTCGAATTTAAAGAAATAAACATATAAATTGTAAAGATTCGTTAACGTGGCAGTATTCCTTAAGAAATGTCATATTTTTGTCTGAAACGGTTATCTTTTTAATTGATGCGCTGATAAGGAATTACTTTAGCTGCAGGTTTGGTAGGCAGCACCCCTATGTGTTACGCAAAGTGTCGGTTACTGCATGTTAAAGGCTAAGTGAGGACTTTTGAAATCAACCTGGGAAAAAAGTCACTGTTCCTACCTGCATTTATTTTAACGGGCGCACTGATTGGCATGCGCCAAGTAAAGTTGGTAACGATGGAGGGAAAGTAGTTCCATCTCTTAACGTTGAAAAAAGGTATTTTATTACCGTTTGTGATAACTTAAATGATTTTTTTTTTCATGGATTTAATTGTAAAATGAGTAAATTTGTAAATGATTTACTTTTAAAATATCATAGTTTCACTTAACCGGCACATGAAAAAAGTGACGAAACCCATGGCAATGTTAATTTTATGTAATGCGGAAGAATACACACCGTGCGTATATGTAGATCTTAAGCAGGGCTCCCAAAAGTGCTCAATTTACCATGAACAACCTATAGTGGAACCCGTGACAAAACGGGGCTCCGGGGTACAACGGGGTAATACGCTTTTATAACCTCCAATGCCCTGACACCTAGCGTCCACACTGGGAAGTTGTATAAGTAAGCTTTACACAAGTTGTCGCGAAGTAGCAGCAATGCCGAGTCCCTGTTACTGTCGCTATGGCGTGAAACGACATTTCTGGTGACGGAGATGTTATTTTACTGTACTCCATTTCGTATAGGTGGTCTCAAATTTGACAGACAATATGAACAACCTACACATTATGTACACAGTAAATGCTCTCGCTCCTACAGTATTGTATCAGCTGACGAACTGCTACGGGGTCCGTATTGTTAGGTTGGCTATTTTGATGATGGTCTTGAAAGAAAATAGTACTCTGAACTAAAAGTTGTAATTTAAAATCTTATTTATACTTACAACATTTATGGTTTAAATTATGTTTCAAAAGCAATATTAAATTTTCTTGGCTATTAGTAACGGGACTTTAAAAACATGTTTAGCATTTATGACAGAGTATGTCGACACATAGAAACAGTAAACTTTTCCAGCCAATGGATAGCCATGTTTATTTTCCAGTTTTCCAGCCCGGTGAAGGCCCGTGTGTGTGTGGGCTTTTTTTCTCATCGTGTTTATTATACGAATATCTTATTTGTGTTGTAGGAATATTTAATCGGTAGTTAATTATTTTTTATTTGCTTTTTCCAAGCATGGTTGTAGGTACCGTTGTTGTAGTGCATTTTCTTGAGTGAAATGTAATATTAATCGGCACGTCGTTAAAACTGCTCGTTCCGCCATTTTCCTAACCGCCTTCTACAATCAAGTGATGCGAATATAATTTACGTATTTAAGTTTAAGTTTGTTTGAATCAGGGAGCGTACGCAGTGTTGATTTTACTGAATGATTTTGCAAATAAATTATTTAATGCTAGTGACGAACAAACGTGATTTCAGTGAAGTAAACTCGCAAGGATTGCCATAGAAAAACACGTGTTCGAGAGGTTACAACAGTAAGTTTGAGTGTTTTGGAAATGTATTTGCAAACCGTTAATGTAATTACTGAAATGCACGTGGCCTGAAATATGCCGCACTTATGGAGTGAGTGAATAATATTTGTCTGTCTACATCGTAAATTCGAGTGTAAGGTTAACTTCGGTCAAAGTGTGTGCCGTGTATATATTGCTGCATCTGTACGAATACGAACAGCGACGTATGCATCGCGTTTTGTATTTTAATTAAAGTTATAATTTTCGAAGTTAAATAATTTAAATGATATTTCCATACGAGCAAAATTTTCCACTGCTCCATCAAAACAATATGCAACTCAAAATGCCACACACTCATAAGAGGCTTGTTCAGGCGACCTGAGTTTTTCTCTCTCGAAAGCAAGTTGAGAATTTCTGCGAGCAGGAAAGAGCAAAAAGCGCACTGCTCTTATCTGCTACCAACCGAACTTCAAAAGTCACGGAACTGTTTACAACTAATCAGCTGATCACACCATCGTCAATCTGTAATTTTCAACTTGATTGTGAATGGCATTGTAGGGCGACGGACAGTTTCGAGGCGGAAAAATGGGCATGTCCGGTTAAACGAGGATACTTTGTTACTCTACTAGCATCAAATACTGTTAAATGGGTTATGCAATGACTGTTGTAATTTCGACATAACCCTAACCTTGCGATGCCTGATAAAACAAAAACCAAGTTATTACCAATGTTATTGGTTATCAGGGACATTTCAGCTTCAGTTTTATTGCTTGGCACGTTAAAGTGGTCTGCGATAGGTTATGCCAAGTATTTAATTATCACTGCGACTGTCATTTTGACACCTTCAAGAATGAACGTAATATTTTCATCATTATCTACAATTACATTTACATGCCCTACAGCAGTTCTCAAAGGATGGCCAAACATATTCTTAAATAAATAAACGTGACAGAAAAGATTCTGAACCGAAACTAGCACTACCTCGTAGTCCAGACTACAAAGATACAAATTTGGCACCTTTTTTCCTTGCTCTCGATCTCACTGCTCCTCTGCTCTTCCTCGACAGCAAGAGCAGGAAGTTCATGCTCTTTGTGAGAAAAGGAGCAGTGCTCCTGACGCCCGAACAGTCAACTAAAAAAAAAAAACACTTCCGGTCAAACGAACGCTCAAATGAAAAAAGAGCAAGGAAAGAGCAGAAGTCTTAGAAAGCTCAGGTCGCCCGAATAAACTTAAGAACACCGGAATAATCCCGTCTCACGAAAGACTACAAACTGAAGCCCCCCACCCCCCCCCACTCTCCTCACTTTTTCCTTTATCCCTCGAAATAAAATAAAGATGATACCCTAATCGGGCCCACATTTCTTTGCTATGAACATTTCTCTGTGTTATTATTGGTTGAAACTCTAACACTCTGGTTCTGGAGGGTTTCAAAATATAAAGCTTACTGGCCATACAAACTTGTAAGCTGTATCACTTGTATTTTTTTAGAATGTATATAAAATTTGTCAAGCTTGTTATCCAGGGATACTTGTTAGCAAAGAAATCTAAGGATTTTCCTGTTTTTAAAGGCTGTATTTGAAAGTAACATAATGGCATGTAGGTTTCAATGTTGGAGTCTTTCACAAACGTTTTGAGCAGTTGTGTTTTGCAAATTAAAAGTGCTGATATGTTTTCAACATACGTTGTTAACAATATTGTAAGAGTAACATAAGAATAATTCACATAAACAGGATTTACGTCGGAAAGATAACTTTTTGATATCAAATAACATGCTTATCAAACAAAATTATTTCTATTTAAGCACCCAACGAAGGTGCTCTAACATCATAAAGAAGTGTCTCACGCATCAGCAGGAACTGCGACATTCCAAAATTTATTGCTAAGGAAAATGAACTTATGATGCCTTCAATCTTGGGTAAGTGGAGCATCTTTTTAGTTTGTAAGTAACATGTTCGTTTGATATATTGTTGGCGTAGGTCACATCTGCTTCTCTAGAGCGCTTTGTAACATCTCTGAACTGAAATACAGTCTTTCATTAGGTACCCGAAAATAAGCCTAGGGCTGTATTCACAATTTTGAGGAAGGAGGTTGTGCGACTGAACTTCAGTGTAAATATCAACACTGAGTTAGACAGAAATAAGTTTTTATTTGCAGTATGACAATATGAACACGTATGTATTTGAGAAAAGTTATTTAAGTATTTTGTATGTAGACGTGCAATACTTAACATTTGAGTTTCTAAATGAGAGTTATTAAAATTACTGAAATTAAGTAACATGTGCTTAAATATTATTTTGGCTACCTACATACTTTAACATCCCTATTTGGTGTTTGTGGAAACCATGGTAAATTTTTATGTTTACAAGAACTTACTTCAGGTAAGTGCGACAAGATTAGTTGTCATTAATATATTTAGAGTGTATTCAAAAACAGAAAAATATCTTTTATTCATTTGACAGTCAAAATACAATTTCATTTTCGTGCATCCTGGTTACAAATTTCTTGCAAGGTAAAACATTACCAATTTATAGACTTATTACATGGGCTGTTAGTCATTTATATAAAATATGTATAAAGCAAAAAAAAAAATTGGATTGTTGCCATTCTGCAACTGTTTGAACAGCCCTTCACAGCTTCTAAAAGTCATTTGGGAGGAGGTACGTGCAGTTTGTTTACAAAAACAGGCAGTAATATGTTGTTTGTTTACAAATACTGGCAGTCACATAGTGTTTGTTTGCAAACAGTCACCTTCAATGACAGTTCAGCTGTGGCGGAAGGATACATAGCCACCCAGATGCCATTGGCACTACTTTCCTAGAACTGTCAAATTTGAGACCACGTATATGAAATTGACTATACGTACGAAGAATCCTGTTTTTAATAAGTATGTTATAATAATTATTACGTTTATACACTGTACTGCAATGTGCAAATTTTTAGATTTACAGTGTAATGTTAATTTTTTAATGAACTGTGATTGGAAAAATGCACGAAAAAAGAAACAGAATGGGGCATAACTATCGGGGCAAAGTGGGATACCCGAATGTACCCCCGACCCCTTTGTGCTCCTATTCTGTCCAGCCGATCAGCTACAACCATCATTCTTGTGTTTAAACAATTGCAATATAGGATCTATATCTGCAGCTGTAAAAACTGCTATTAAACAGTATTAATGGCCCCGTACAATCTCATTTTCTAGAATGGCGAGAACGTACAAAAAGAAAACCGACTGGCAGTCATGGGACGAAAACGACATGAAGCAGGCTTAAGAAGCAATAGCTTTCAAGGCAATGGGATATAAAAAAGCAGCAAGTACTTACAGTGTACTACAGACAACACTTGAAAGGATATTCACAGTTTTTAAGCTTCCCAAGATTTGGACTGTGCTGCAAAGAAAGGTAATATACTTTTATTTTAATGGCCTCGTATATTTTATTCATTTAGTAGATTATTGTGTAAGCCTAGATCTGATGTTCATTTTAAATTTTTATTTGCGTTTCGGATTTTTTACGAGTATGTTATTAACATACTCGAAACTTTCACGGGTCCAATGACCTGTAAACTAGAATGCAAATTCGTTAGATAATCAAGCTATTGTCATTTATTCATTGGTTACTGCTGTACTTCTCTTCTGAACTACAGTAGATGCCCTATGATTGAATCCTCGTTTTATTGAGGATTTATAATTCGCTCAAGAGTTTTGAAGGCGTGTCAAATAAGTCGTAGACCAACTGCTAAAGTAATACATTCGTAAAATTCTTAGAAGTCTAGCTTGAATTAAGTCGAATCTGCGAATTTTTCACGTTGAAGTAATTAAAGTTAATTACAAATTGAAAGTCAATTTGAGTTAGAAAACTGACATCTTAAATAACAGTGACGCAAATTAAAAAAAAAAGCAATATGCCCTATGACTTTCTGAATATTAAATATTTGCATGCATGGATGAATTTAACACATCATCTTAATTACTGTAGGGCCTATGTATAAAATTAAATTATGTATTCATTAATTATGATTTTCAATGCAAGTTTTATTATATTAGCCGATTTTATGTGTAGATAAAATTTTTGTTTCATTAATGGGAAACTTCAAAATGATTTTTTTCGCTGCAACAAGAAAAAGAATTGGTAAGTTACATCAAAACAATGGGAATGAAGCTTTTTGGTCTTACACCAAAAGAGCTTAGGCACTTGGCATACCAGTTGGCTGTCCGAAATGATTTGGCACATCCATTTTCAGAAGTACATGAGTCAGCCAGAGAGGATTGGTTGCAGAACTTTCTCATCCGGCATCCGGACTTATCGATTCGGAAACCCGAAGCCACTTCTGCAGCACGTGCAATAGGGTTTAGTGCAGTTGTAGTTAATAAATACTTTGATTTGCTGACACAGATAATTGATGATAACACACTCACAGCTCATCGCATCTACAATGTAGATGAAACTGGCATCACGTGTGTTCCAAAACAACAGTCTACAGTTTTAGCAGCCCGGGGAAGATTACGAATTGCAGCTATCACTTCAGCAGAAAGGGGACAGACCATTGCAGCAGTGGTTTGTATGGCTGCTAATGGATCTTACATCCCTCCTATGCTGATATTTCCTCTTCAGAGAATGAAACCAGAGTTGCTTGATGGCGCGCCTCCGGGTTCTTGGGCTGAATGCCACCCAAGTGAATGGATACAGAGTCATCCATTTGTCAACAGGATGAAAAGGTTCATAGACTATTCTCATGCAACTAAAGATTCGCCTGTCTTGCTACTGCCAGATGGTCATGCTAGCCACACCAAAAATTTAGATTTGATTGATATTGCACGAGCCAATGGTGTTATCATGTCATCTCCCTCCTCACTACACGCATAAGCTGCAGCCTTTGGATATTGGTTTCAAGAATCCATTAAGCAAATATTATGGTGAATAAATCAGAAAGTGGTAACGCACTCACGTACATGATCGACGAGTGGTTACGCAGTTCCAAATAGCATCACTGTTTGGATCCGCTTTTGTCAAAGCTGCAACCATGAGCTGTGCTATCAATTCTTTCAGGAAAACTAGAATTTGGCCATTAGATCGAGCAGTTTTTCAGGAAGTAGTGGAATTCATAGCTGCTGACACATTCGACATCCCTTTAGAAGACTCTGTTTCACAGGCATCACCAGAGGTGGAAGTTCCTACTTCACAGGCATCACCAGTGACAGAAATCGCTGTTGCACGAGCATCACGAGGGGACGACACTCTGCATTTAGAGGTTACTGAGCCGAATGGCAAAGGCCCTAAACAAGCCGCACTTTATCCTTTAACAAATGCCATCGACATTTATCAACCTAGTTGTTCTAATATAACTACAGCTGAAGGTATAAGCACACCACGGCAAGGCAGCAGTTTCCTGGTATCACCAAGAGTTACCATGCCTGTGCCAAAAACATCTCTCTCAAAGAGAAAGATGACTGTTCACAGAAACCGTGGAAAAGCAGCAATTTTGACAGAATTTCCTTACAAAATTGAACTTCTTGCCCTCAACACAAAATTACCGAAGTCAAAAATAAAAGGTAGAAAAAGATTAGAATTTCCTCCTGCACCAAAAGAAGATGAAGCCAAAAAAAAAGGAATCTCAAGCCTAAGCAAACTATTTCGAAAATAGATTCATTAGAAGATGACGCATGTTTGTATTGCTGTGAACTGTATTCTGCTTCTACAGAAGGTTGAATGAACTGTGTGGTGTGTAAAATGTGGGCTCACAATTCTTGTGCAGGTGTAAATGAAGACGACGACGACGAAGCAGTTCATGTATGCCCAAAGTGTGAATAATATTTTATATATTAAAAATAAGTTTGTTTGCTATGAACTATATTCTGCATATATATATATATATATATATATATATATATATATATATATATATATATATATATAAGTGTGTTTCACTGTATGGTGTGTAGAAAGTGGTATCATAATTATTGTGATGGTGTAGGGTCTAAATGAAGAAAACAATGAAGTAGTTTATATATGCCCAAAGTGTAAACAATATTTAATATATTTAAATATGACTCACACGTAAAGAAATCTTCAAGCTTTGGAAAATGTCAATGTTTTAGATCACTTAAAACATGAGACCCCATTGCGCCTCACCCCTGGGGCACAACGGGGCAAATGTTTATTCCAAACATTATATTTTTTTAATTTATTACTACATGTGACATAAAAATATAAAAATTGGAAATGATGTAATAGTGTCCGTAGCTTTAAGAAATAATATATTTGTTGTTGTTTATACATTCTATGAATAACTGTTATAGTTTAAAGCTTTATCTTCCCGTTTTGACCCAGGTTCCTACCCTTCAGGCAGACGGAGATATGTTATCAAGAAGAATCGTTCTTAGAATTTCATGCATTTTAAAAATAACTAAACTCAAAATTCGAATCAGTGGAAAACCATTGATTCGCATAAAAATTCAACTACTCGAATCAGTGAAAATGGCTCCAGTTAGAATCAGTGGGAAAACACTAGTTATTTGAGTTAAATGATTTCACTGATTGATGAAGTGACGTGAAACAATTTAATTGATTGAAGAAGTGAGGGCCGACTGCATGCGGGAAATTTAATGTAGTTTTATATTGAATTCATCCCCCCCCCCCCAAAAAATACGAGGAATAAACATATTTACGATAGTTACTATTTATATTGCGCAATTTGCCATAATTTAAAAAGTAACAAATCGTAACGGGTTCTCAGCATTGAACACATGCCATTTTCATTATACATTATTAGATCGTCACCTTGCCATCTGTGATACGAAGTCAGCGTTTCTCTACTAGGGATAATATATATATATTATTATTATTATGTCATAGCTATTCATCCAAAGTGTGTAGTTTTAAATTGTCTGTCCTTTCTTTTCGTTTTTAGTATAATTGGTAACGTTAGGATTGCTAAAACAAATAGTACGTATAAATTCCTTCACTTCACCACATTAAATGCAGTTCAAACCTTCAAACCGAACGCCATGATTATTACGTGAAAACGAAAATGAAAGACGTTAAAACGGAATGAAAGACCTCGTAAAATGGTGTTATGAAAGACGAAACTCACATGTTAGAAACAACATTTTACTGGTTATATTAGTTTATGCGCTGTTATTTCATTTGATACTCATTCTTCAACCGCCATTTTGTAAACGTTGTTTAACTGGTACATCAGTTAAAAAACAAATCACTGAAAAGCAGTGAAAAAAATGGTTGATGAATCAGTGGAAAAGGTCACTGAATCAATAAGTGAAGAAAAACAGGAATTTTTCCACTAATTCTTCAGTTAAATTCACTGAGATGACTGTCTAATCAGTCAGGTACAGTCAACTGATTGAAACAATGAAATTCTCACTGATTCAGATTTAGAGTGTATCCTACAGGAAGAGAAAGCTGTAGAAATTTTCAGGCACGGAAATGTGAACTGAACTAGGGAGTGTACGTAACAAAAGACAGAGCCATTTTAGTTGAGCCAAGTCAAGGAAGTATGTGCTGGGCTGGGATTGTGCTGTCAGCAGAGCATTGTATAGACAATTCACAGTTACTTCGAACTTTTCCGAAGCCCTACTGAAGTTCTGCTTCCTGGATATTCCTCCGCCTCATGCAGACAAAGCTTAACCAAGTCTATAGGCTGTTCACGGTCAAATGAGCACTTCTGAAAGCCCTGCTTAAGATCTACTTGTATGTATATTATGTCTTCTTCCACCCTATGCAAAATTAACATTGACATGGGCCTTGTCACTTTATTCATGCGTCGGTCAAGCGAAACTCTGAAATTATTACAGATGAAAATAATGCTAAACTCTGCTCACTTTTACACTTCGATGTATAAAAAAAACATAAAGTGAAATAAATTATTTAAGTTATCACAAATGGTTACCTGACACTGTTTATTCGACGTTAAAATATGGAACTACTTTCCATTTGTCGTCACCAACTTGACTGGACGCACGTCACTCGGTTCGTGCATTAAAATATATGTAGGTAGGGATAATTACTTTTTTCTTAGGCTGAGTTTAAAATTTCTCACTTTATCGTGAAAAGCCTTTTGAAAGTTACACCAAATTGACAACGCACCGTATAGGCTGTTCACGGTAAAGTGAGCATTTTTTAAGGCCCTTATGAAATTTTCCTTTCATCCAATTTCCATCTCCCTGCTGCATTTTAATATAAACCTTGCAATATGACCAATAAACACACTGTGTACATTTCACCTCCATCGAAATTTAATGCCTGAGGCTGCAATAAGATATATTTATTAGCGGTTAATGCCTATTGTGAGGACCTTAAAAAGTGCTCACTTTATCGTGAACAGCCTATATTCGTGCGCACTCAGTGTAATAATATTTAGCATGAGAACTTTTTCTTACTGGGCATTACCAACACATACAATTTCTTACCGTTTTTATCCAATTGAATTATAGATTAAATATTTTAAATAAAGTGGAAGTAAAAGTCAAATTTAACCAAAAAATAAGAGACTTTTATGTCAACAGAAGTATAAAACGCACGTAGGTAATAAGTGAGATATTTTGAAAAGAATCAAACACGTTTTACGTGGGGTGATTTTTCAAATGTTCGCTTCAAAAAGTGTGAATACACCACGAATAGACTACAAAGAGTGAGAAGTCGGCGGTGTGTAAGCGGTCCGCGATAACCTCCTGCTGGGTATCTCAGCTGTTATCGCCGCTGTAAACAAGCCATGGTCAAGGCCAGTCTCGTGTCGCGTGCTGTGGAGCACGCTAGCCGAGAACGTTACTCGAACCTGAACTCTGTGTTAGTTTCCTCCTGGCTCTGAAACAGCGAATCGCTGCGTTTTACTACTGTGCACGCAGAGTTCAGACTTCCACGCAGACGAGATAGACGCTCTTGTGCTTGCCTTTATCTCTAGGTGTTTTACGTTACGAAGGCGTAGTGAAATATACAGGAGTAAAGACGAGCGGGCAAACTTTATATCCGGAATCACTTTGTTACCAAGAGAAGAGCAGCCACGTCTCAAAGACTGATGTTAAGGCCAAGTTTCACAATGCATGGGCGTAAAGGATATCAAAGACTAAATTCCGACAAAGTTCTCTCAGTCATTTTTTGTGATAGTATTTCCAACGAAGGTTTTTTTTTTGTTTAAGATTGAAACGCATCTACATTTGGACAACAATAAAATTTTAATTTCTTAAATTTTAAATGCACTTTTAAATTATTTATAAAATGTCACGATTTATAACTAATGAAAACGTACAGTTGAAATTTAAAAAAGCAAAATTTGGAAGGTTTATAAATCTAGATGAGTTCAATCTGGGAAAAAAAAAAAAAAAAAAAAAAAAACTTTAGTTGCAAATACTACCACCAAAAAAAAAAACCACTGAGAGATCTTTGTCCGAATTTAACCTTTGATACCCTATCCACCCATGCGTGGTGAAGCCTGGTCTCGAGGGAGGCTAACTCTGAAATGTCCACCATTGCATTTTCAATGCAGTAGGTTCCCTCATGCTGACTAGTGTGAGTGGGTGCGCCCCGGGAAAGAAGAAGGATAATATTATCTTTCCCGTGTGAGCCTATCATAGCTGGTAACATCCGAGGTCAGACTGAGGAAGAATTTTTTTTTCTAGCGAGCGCTCAAATTTCCCTACGCCAGCGCGAGCCCCATCACAGTTCTGTAGGGCCCTAGGGCATGCGTGTTAGTAGCTAAGTCGGTAGGTAGTTGGCTTAACGTCTCGTCGACAGCGCAAGATGCAAAGGGAAGAGGAATTCCATGGCCTTAATTAGGGACCCATCCTGGCATTCGCCTTGAAGTGATTTCGGAAAACCACGGAAAATCGAAATAAGGACGGCCGGACCGGGAATCGAACCCGAGTCCTCCCAAATGCGAGTCCAGCGAGTTACCACTGCGCCACCTCGCTCAACAAGTTGGTAGGAAAATTGGATGCGTACCAGGGCAAGCCGTAGACCCCTTAGATCGGTGTATTTTATTAAAATGGGTGCGTGCATCGCGGCTATAGCAGGGTTGTCTGATATGGCCACGGATGTAACCATGGGCACGCCACGAAAGAGGAAGAGGATGCTGGGAAAATCTGTGCGACAGTCGCGGAGGATAGAAGTCTGTATTCTTTTAACTGGTCTAGGGCGGGAGAAAGTAGGGTAGTAGTTGGTTAGCGAAGAGAGACGTTCGTGAGTCTGATGCAGCGTGATACGAAATGAAAATTGTTAACCAGGGCCACGCTGTTTGGCCCTGGTGGCGAGGGACAGAACTGAGCCACTCGCCCGCAAGATGACAGCCATCTCTCTCGAACACAGGATAAAATATATTGGTATTCCAAGCATACAAAATAGGAAAATTAGGACGGGAAAGGTGGGTAGGGCTGTTCACGATAAAGTGATCACTTTAGAAATGAACCTAGTAAAAACGTCACTGCTCCTGACTGCATACACTTTAATGGGCGAACTGAGTGACATTAACCCAGTAAAGTTGGTAACGATGGATGGAAAAGAGTTCCATATCCTAAAGTCGAATAAAAAGTGTTAAGCAACCATTTGTGATAAATTAATTCTTTTGCTTTCTGTTTTTTTTTTTTTTTTAATACATCGAAATGTAAGAACGAGCAGCTTTGTAAAATATATACTTTCCAAATAATTTCATAGAGTCACTTGACCGACGGATGAATAAAGTGATGAGGTTCACGTCAATGTAAATTTTACATATGGCGGAAGAATACACAAAGTGCATACAAGTAGATCATTAGCAGGGCTTTCGAAAGTGTTAATTTTAACGTGAACAGTCTATACTGTATTATTGTCTTCGTATCTAGGGCCAGAGTCATAACCAGGGAATATAACTCCTGGCGCAAATTTGGCGAGATGATTCGTTATAGAAAATGAGATAGCAAATACGAGACGATTACTGACCTAACGTAACTACTGAAGGAGAGATACGTCCTTGAGAGCTAGGAAATTGAAATTACGTAGTTATTTGCAGTGCACAAAAAACTCCCCCGAATAAGCAAGTAACTTCTCTGCAACTGTTGCACACTTCAAATTTATAATTGTATTTTCCCTGTAGTGAGTGAAGAGACTAGGGCGGCTCTTAACAGCGAGGTCTTGAGAGCCGATGAGGGTGATTGAAGTGAATATGGAACGGCGCTGGACGGAGGGGGCGGGGAAACGGGAGATCTCCGACCGACGGCATCGTCCGGCACGATTCCCACTTGCGAGAATCCGGTGATCCGGCCGGGTGTTGAACCCGATTCGCCTTGGTGGGAGGCGGGCGTGCTAATCGCTCAGCCACCATGGCCTCCTATTTTCCCTGTAGTAATATACTGTATCTTCTTACTCTACATTAATTTGAATTGCTCACACCATCAAATCGCCCTAAACATCAAATATAAATTGTTATAAAATTATACAAAAGTGGTTTAGTTTGTAAACCTTTTTTTTACTATTTTGTCAATGATCATTCTGATTCACGTAAAACAAGAAACCGGTTTCATTACAACCAGTTCTAAATTTCCTTTCTAATAATAAGTTGAGACATAAAATTACTCTTATATAGACAGTTATGGGCAGGGTTTTTTTTTTAAATTAAAATTTACTGTACCACATTCTTTTTGGTGCAATGACGCTAATTTAATACACCGACGTTGCTTAATTGTAAAGTGATTTTTAACGTCCCCCGGTTCCATGCTTCAAAGCTTAGCAGGGGACGGCTTACAGACTAACTTATAAACCTAACTTAAATTTACCCCCCAGGCCGGGATTCGAACCCAGAGCTTTCCGCACCCCAGATCGGTGGCGTACCAACCGACTGCGCCACGGGAGGTCGGCCTAATACGCCGAAGTGTTTTAGTTTTTTTTTTTTTTTGTGGACTCACTAGATATCTGAGCACGATTTGCGCCACTGTCTTGCCGTACTTGGCGGCCAGTTGGAGTAGTCGCTGGTCTTCGAGCAGTTTGGGCACCCCTGGAGCCCACACAGTGTTGGGCGCCCCTAGAGGGCTGTATCCGGTCACCTGCATGTCACGCTCCCTGCAGAACTTGATCAGCTTCTTCTGGTTCAGGTACGGGTGGCACTCCACCTGCACATCGTGTACGAGTGAGCACACTATAGAGCACATCACCATGCTAAATTTTCTACAAATATCAGCTGTTTTTGGTGACCACCATGGCCGTCATCGTTACGGCGGCTTGGACCGCTCGGGTTCGAATCCTGAGCTACCCATTGTGATGTACTGTTTTCAGAATTGAGTATTGCTTCTTATTTAAATGGCTCTCCTATTAGCCTTCTGATTTAAGAGGAGGTGTTATAAACAAGAATGATAATTTACAGCGTAAATAACGCTAGGTACCGTACAGGCAATCTCCCAATCAGTCACTCAACGAGTGAGTAATACGATGTTGCCAAGGATAAGTCCTTCCTTTTTTTTTTGTGGCCTGTCTCTCCCTCTCCTTGATTGAGCGAACGGTGCATGGCCGTCTGAAAGTGCAGGCCTAGCTGGCATGGTCATGCATTGCTGCAAAAAGACTAGGCCCCCATTATTATACTCCTCTCTGAACGACTTGTTCGAAAAATATGGATTTGAAGAAACGGAAATCAAGGCTTTCATTCAGAAAATGTGTTCAGGTGAATGATGATGTTGGTGATGGTGATCGTGGTTGTGATGATGGTAGTGATGATGATGGTGATGACGATGTTCACTGTGACAGTGACGATGACGACAGAGATTATTGCCATAATAATTTTCTTTTGTGCATAGAAATTAATCCAGGTTCATATAGTAATAGCTGAGAAACTGGAAAGGTTAATATTAAATAATTGCATCAACATATGCCTGGAATGGTTATAGGAAATCCACTTCGTAGAATTCGTACTCATTATGACTGCCCGAGATGAAATCCACCATCTCCCGAATGCGACATAGAAAATGCTGAATCAGATAAATACAAAATGTGCACATTAGAAATGATAGCATTTACGGACTTACACTAGCACAATCATTAGGGTAATTATGGAAGCCTTTATAAAATGTTTCTCACAGTTCTATGCAGTTCCGTATATGGGAAGGCATGAATCGCGTTGTCAGTTTCGTAAGGTCATTTGGAGAGAGCGTATGTCCACACCTGGTTCATGACCGGCTTGATGGTGGCCTTCTCCAGTACCCTGAGTATCTGCTGGGAGTTGAAGTTGGAGACACCAATGCTCTTGGTCAGTTTCTGATGGACACACTCCTCCATCGCCAAATATGTGTTGACGTAATCTATGTCCTCAGTGATAAAGTTGCCGTCCGCATCAGTCGGGAAGAATTCGTCTCCTTCCTGAAAATTTGTTACAGTGCATCACCGACATCGTTTAAGCAAATACTTCATTGTAGCGTCGCGGATTTTTGTAATCTGTTTGCACGTTTAGTCAGCGTATAAATAAACTAATAATTAGACTTTCATCACAAAGGACTAAAAGAATAAATGGTCCAGTATCTACCTGAAAATTCCGAAGTCAAGTTATACTCAGTACTCCGAGTCTAATTATTTTAATTTTAATGTGTTTTATGTGTAGATTGTTGAGAGCTGTCAGTAAACTGCTTACGCACTGACTTACAAACAAGCTCATCAGACCCAAAAAAAGTCTTTCAAAATCTGTGCCCTGTCCGGTAATCGAACAAACGCCGTTTTGTCAGAATATTCGCTACAAAAATATTTGGCCACCAGGGACCAGCCGGCACAAATATTAACACAGTTTTGTTCAAGTTTATTGTTAACACTTATAATTAAATATTGTTCTATTCTCTAATGTCATATTTTGAAAAATTAATCTCAAACGCAAGTAATGGAAAAAATGCATTAATCTGTAATCCAGGACGGCGTCAGACTGTCCCTCATAGATAGGGTCTTTTCTCTACGTGATGCCAGCCGGCCAAGATGGACCAAGAAGCCGCCGAGAAGCCTGCTATGCCAACAGTATTTCAGTTGTTCTTGCGAACTTGGAATAGAATGCTTGTTGGTGATATAACCACTATACCTCAGTAACCTCTTCACTACAATGTGTGAGCTGAATCAAAGAAGCTGTTTAACAACATGCGCCACGTATGGCAATCCGCTTCAGTGTGTAGATGCCGTGTAAAATTTTAAATAGTAAGGCTATTTATTCAAAACTCTTACCTTGAACGCGAGAGGCCAATGCAGCAAGTACAGATCCAGGTAGTCCAAACCGAAGTTTTCCAAAGTTTTTCTGCAGGCGGGCAACACAAGCGACGGCCTGTGAAAGGTGTTCCATAGCTAAAAATAATTAAAATAATGATTTTTAATGTTTTAGTGAACCTTTCGCAATACACAGTAAATCGCAGATTTATAATTTTCTAACGAAGTTACAAAGTATCATATTTATTTCCCGAGTTCTACTTGCATAAAAATAAATACATCTGGTATACTGGACACTTTTGGCATCCCTGTTCAGTTTGTTCTTTCTAAAAACTGCATATGCTTCCGCCAAATGTCAAGTAACAGCTGCCATGGAGCTGTAGGCTATTGATAATAAAGTGAGCACTTTTGGAAGCTCTTATGAGGATACACTTCTCAGATCATCATGTATCCTTCCGATATACGCAAGATAACACTGCGTTGGACCCTATGACTGTATTCATGCGTTCATTACGTGAAGTTGTGAAGTTTTTAGGAACATGTATATGTTACCGGTATGTAAATTCGTAATTGTATTGTGCATAAAATAAAATAAACTGAACAAAATTAATTCATTGCACTAGACTTTAAACATAATATTGTTAATAGGAATGTTAAAACATTGGACTACTTTTCCATTTCACTGTCAACTTTGCCGCAAGTATTCCAGTCAGAGCTGTGTTAAAATATATGCAATTATTGCCAGGGACTTTTTTTACGGAGGTTGATTAAAAAAAGTGCTTAATTGGGAACAGCCTGTAAGGACTAGTAGCTATGCGTCCAATAAGTCAAAATGTCAAATTGTTAAAATAACTTACACTTCACGCTGACTCTTACTCTAACGCGCGGAAAACAAAAAGAAGCCTATTTCAGTTATCGCCTTCAAACAATACGTTTTTAAAAATTCTGTAAGAACATAAATATTCTTTTCCTTATTCGATGCCAACATTAACGTTAGAGTTTGCGTAATTATTATTATTTTGCATTTGGAGGCGGGTAATATTTTAAGGAATAAATTCAATAATCTTCAACCAAACATAGAATAGTCATGACTTGGATGTGGGTTAGTGATAAGGAGAAAATAAAACACGCTTCAATGGCTGAACGAACAGTCGTCATATCGCGTGTTATCATCAAAACTGCGTGAACGATGACAGTCAAAGGAAATGCTGAGGTAAATGTTTGAACTTGACATTTTTCTTAATTTCCTAGATCCGTTAGTAACTCAAACACAAGAGATTCTTTTCGAGAAAACTACAATATTTCCAAAAAAAAAAAAAAAAATCTTGAATTCTAGTTATATTTCGAACTTTGAGAGGCGAGGCTATCAAGTGTAAAGGATTTCAGAAACAACGTCTAAACATGAATGTAAAAATAACTCTCAAAACACGCACTTTGATGCTTAAAACCTGATTTGACTCGCTTGTTTGGATGGTTACATTTTGCGGTGCTGTAGAATTATTTTTCTTTGCTGGAAATAATTAAATATCCCTGTGACCATCCTGACGGGGTTTATCCAGGATTTTCGCACGTGGGAATCATGTAGGACGATGCTGCTGGTAGGCGGGATTTCTCAGGAATCTCCCGTTTCCTCCGCCATTGGATTCAGGCGCTGCTCGTTCCACCCTTTTCGGCACTAAAGACCCCGTTGTTAAGAGACTCCCAACCCCGTACACTCGATAACTTCTGAAGACTCCGAATGCACAGATTTGAACTTCCATTGACCGACTAGAGTAATATCCAGGCAACTTTCTAGCGTTGTCTTTTTCTCCCGATGAGTACAAATTTCTATACTCAGCCTCGCTGATGACATTTCTATTATACACTTACACTACATAAATCCTAGGGAATTTCAGACAACCTTGGTTAGTAAACGGATTAATTTTCTTGCTGGGCGTACTTTCATTCTTGTAGCAGTCGAAATATTTGTTTTTAACGCTCACTCTAGGTTTTATGTTGAATTATAAAAACTAAACTGAGTACTAAAACTTCGTACATTCTTTCATAAACATATTTAATGTGAACAAGGCACTTTAGGTTACGGATGAAAACTATTTATTTTATCGGGCTTATTATCACCCGCATTTTTTAAACCAAGATTATAAAAATTTGAGTCTATCCCTTACAAACTATAAATATCTAAAAGTGGCACATATATGAACTATATTCGAATCCAGAAACATTACGGTCTGAATCTGCCTTAGTGTCCTCGGATCGCTCACCTGAGTTCATATTTAAAAAAACCTATAGTTATATTGATATCAAAATAAAACTTTCGATCTTTTTTTCTTTATAAAAAAAATATGTCACAAGATTCATAATATTCCCCTGTAGGGTGACGTCGCCGTTGGGAAAATATGTTTACCCGCTCTCATGCGGATAATGCCGCCGTTCAAGGATTTTTCTCGGGGGAATGACAACCGCTCAATGATTCCTTTGATAGCGGCCACACTCTTGACCTGTGTTCCTGAATAATTTCCGGGAGGGACGTGACTGCAAAACTGGCTGTTTTAACAAGCTTTAGGCTTGTTGCTGGCCAGAGAACACCAGGACTTAATCATAAATTTCTAGTTTTGTGGAACACTTTCTTACCCTCAAAGACACGCACGCGCGCGCACACACACACACACACACACACAAAACACAACAAAAACACAGTGAAATAGAGAGAAAATTATATATCCCTTTTTGGGGTGGGTGATGTTCTGATCTTGACTGTAAAAATGTCGACAAAAGTCTTAGTTTACACGCTAAAATATTAAGGAGGGCAGTGTACCTTATAAAGTATTAAACTGACACAGACATATGTGTGTGTATTGTTTTAAATGGTGGCTGGAAATAACACTGCAGCTTCCCTAGGCCCCCTGGATATGCCACTGTATGTGAATAGTTTTCGTTATGGCGATTTCACGTAAAATTAATTTTAATACTGTTTACCAGGGGTTGCTGTCCGCACATAACTTCTTGGTCTCGCAAGGTCTACCTTGTGTAGAAGAGAGCAGCAAATCGACTTGCCTAGAGTAGCCAAGAAGCTCTGCGCGAATTCTAGTGTATTCGCTCCAGTACAAAATAGAATAAGAGTTATTAAAACGGGGGGACTTGAGAGAATATGTACGAGTGTATTAGAAGAGGGTAGTATCAAGCAAGTGTATGTACGTACTTGAAGAGCACTTTTAGTGCCATAGTAATAAAAATGAATTCAAATGAAATGTTATTTTGTAGACTAGATCAGAGAATATTACAACATTTTAGCAGGCACAACACAGTTATTCGAAAATAGGCACAGCACAGTAAAGTGTGTCGCAGTTACAGGGTGAAGTGTGATACTTGGTGATGACAGTTCCAACTCAAATGGCCGGTTGCGTGTTGCAATCTCAGGTATCGCTCGTTCGATTCCTGTCTGGCAATATTTTAGATTTAACTTATTAGAGACGTTAAGACACTCAACGATTATTTTTAAAACAGTAATTAAAAAATAAAGCCAGTAAGTATCTCTGGTTGTGTAAGCGCGATAAAACTGATTCACAGTAACAGCAGCAGAGAGTCCTTGATATTTCTTCAAACTGCGTCCAGTTGTATCTAATCAGGTTTAAGTTGACTGTTCAACATGGAAGCAACCAGGCCAACGAAATTACTTCTACCTAGAAGATAACCCATACAATTGATATTGACGTCAAAGCTAGATACGGGGATTCGTCGCCATTCCTCTTGCAACCATTCCATGAGTTGAGCAATGGATTTTGGCCGTGCCTGACGAGTCCTCACCCGGCGATCCAATTCGTCCCGAAGATGTTCTATAGGGTTGAGGTCGGGGCTCTGGGCGGGCCAGTCCAATCGGCGAACATTGTTGTCGGCGTACCACTGCATGGTAGCCCTTGAAACATGACTCCTGGCATTGTCATCCTGGAAATAACACGGGTCTATTCCGTAGAATCGCCACAATGTTGGGAGCATTTCATTATCCCGAATGTTGCAATAGGCCTCTGTGTTCATGCTACCACGGACAAACACCAGCGGTCCTGCGCCGAAGGCCGTGAAACACTAGTCAACTGACGTACTGAATTGCCAATCTTCACGGGTGACCAATTACTTTTAGGTAGATAGTGTATTAGTCAAGATATCAGGGAACTACGTGGCAGAAGCTTTTATGACATTTACCTTCAGACTACGAGTTAGCGGGTTAGGTGTGTGCCTTTTTAGATGAAAGGTTAGGACCTCTTGGTCTGTAAGCAGGAGCGACTGACGAGCTTAGTAATATGAGCACAGCTCTCTCTGGACGCCTTTAGGCTACTGTTGCAGAGGGGAAGGGAGCAGTTTACATAGTAAAATTGAGCGAAAATTACGTCACACTCATTCACGGATTACCTGAGTATTCTAACCCAACTTTGGGTCATGGTGTAAGCGTTGTGAAGTGGATCTATAATTTTGTTTTGGATGGGGGTAACTTCCGCATTGTGCAAGTGTAGACTTTTAGGTCGTGGCATTGGAAGGGGACACTTTTTCATCATTATTTTTATAGATAATATACATTAATCAAATATAATCAATATTTTAAACAATTCTGAAACTATTTCACTTCATTTTATACAATAGGACACTTTAATGTCGGTGTGAGAGGTTAAAGGGAAAAGGGGGGGGGGAGGGGTCACGCTCCAGTGGCCCCCCACCCCTCGCTTTCCTCTTCCTTTCTGGGGATCCGACCCTGACAGTAACCCGGAAAATGTTCCAATGTGAATCACTGGAAAGTCTCATACATCTGGACGTGTGGTATAACTTGAAAACTACGCGGGGAAAACCACTTTTATAGTGCTTGCAGTTGGCTAAACATACGCAATTTTGCTATTTGCTTCACACGTATGCAATGATCCGAGTTGAAACAGTTAAAATCAAAACTAAAGCAAACAACAATAATCTTAGAAGTTTCTGTCCAATGATTCTGTATACAAACAAGAAAACATGTTGTAGGTTTGTAGATACAAATTGTAAAGAGTTTTATATATTTATTTATATTTCAAATTGTTTAGCCGACCGTTAGAGGCCAGAGTGCCTGCTTGTCAATGAAGTTACTCAAGTTTTATCAAATTGTTACGATGTTACAAAAAGAGTTCACTAGAATCAACCTAGGCTTCACGTAGGGAACTACGATAGTAAAAATAATTGAAGAAATTATATACATATATACTTATATCTAAGCAGCTGCATTCATTTGAATTTTATGTTCTGTATGTGAGCAAGCGATGAAGTGCCCAAGAACTACTATTCATTCCGGTCAACATATAGAATAGTTTGAAGTTGCGAGACCGGTATTTGTGTAACAATTATTTTAGATTAGACTAGATAAACTAAAATGTGAGTTTATGAATTTTTTAAAATTAAAATGCCACCAATGGCAATATCGTACAATCGGCTAACGAAATGGGACAAATGCTTACCGCCACACATGTATAGTACGTTCAGAGCAAAACTTAGGATTGGACTGAACTCGGACTGGAGTCAACGAAGCGAACATGGACCGAAAGTCGCGTTTAAGGTAAAGTTTTCTATCCGGATTGGCTTGTAAACAAGAGTGACGTAATCGACACGGACTGAAATATGTACAGTATTTTATTTTCTACTCTTACCAAATCAAAAATCTCACCCCTCCTATATTTTTTCCCCATGATACAATTTTAATATTTGTTTCTCCATAATTACGCTTAAAAAATCAGTACGTCGGTTCGTGTCCAAATATTTCGCATTTACTTTTATTTGGACATTATTGCCCTTGTATCGTAGCTTAGAATTTGCTTAAAACAAATTTTAAATCTCCGTATGAGCAAATACGCAAACAATACAGTTCCAAAATGGCGGAATTATTTTGCTCTTCCTCCCAGTTCACCCATATCGGCAGAGTTTAGAAAAAAAACTTTCAATCTGGATTCTACACTCCAGTCCAACTTGCGGGACTGGAGTGGATTACTCACTCCATTTCTACTTCAGTACGGGTATGTTTACGGTAAAGTTTCAATCGGGATTCTTCGGTACACTTCAAGTTCAATCCGGATTGAAACGTTAATCTACTCGGGGTAATATAGTATTTGTAACAAATTTTGAACCTCCGTTGACGGACTTCTGTCACCAAAAGAGCAACTTACTGACGTTACACATTCAGCCAGGATAACATAGTTCTGATAGGCATGACAGACAATGGAAATCAAACAACCAATCAAATATAAGACAGCTCTGACGTCAGTACGACGAAAACTATCGTCCGACCAGCCGTTTTGGATTAGAAACAATTTTTGTCGTGTCTTGGCAGCACGACAAACCGGGTTCACAATGCTATAAAACAAAGAAATTCGACTAACTTTACTTACAACGGAAAATTTTCATCTTACAAGGGAAAATTTATTTGCCACTTACCGGATAAAACTCGCAAACTTAACATTCATATCTTGTCGTGCTTGAACGTAATATCTGCACTCTGTCAGCATCATGTGCTTCAAATTCCTCCTCTGTTCACCTTCTTTGAAATTAGTTTATTCCATAAGCTCCTTGCGAATGGGTAAACCTATAGTGCTGTAAATTCGAGCAGTCACATTGAAAACGTTTTAGTCGTGTCGTTTCGTGCCGTGTCGGTCGGAGTCATATGACTCCAGCTCACATAAGTAGCGCTTGTTGATACAACGCTAAAGGCTGTTCACGGTAAACTGAGCACTTCTGAAACATACCTGCTTAAGATCTAGTATCTATATTCAGATTGTGTATTCTTCCACTATTTGTGAAAGCAACTTTGTCACGGGCTTGATCGCTTTATTCATGCGTCGGTCAAATGAGTGAGTGAAAAGATCGAGGTCTTGAGAGCCGATGAGGGTGATTGAGGTGAGTATGGAGCAGCGCTGGAATGAAGGGGCGTGGGAAACGGGAGATCCTCGAGAAAACCAGCCGACCAACGGCATCGTCCGGCACGATTCCCACATGCGAAATTCCGGAGTGACCTGGTCGGGGATTGAACCCGGATCGCATTGGTGGGAGGCGAGCAGGCTAACTGCTCAGCCACCGTGGCCCCTTGTCGGTCAAGTGAAACTGTTAATTTATTAGAAAAGTACCAATTCTATAAATTTGCTCATTCTCATGCTTGCATGTATAAAAATAAGATAGCAAAAAAATAATAATTTCACTATTCACAAATGTTTACTTAACAATTTTAGTTCTACGTTAAGACATGGGACTACTTTCACTCCATAATTACCAACTTTACTGGGTTCATGCTAGTTAGTGTGCCTGTTAAGATATATGCAGGTAGGGTCAGTGACCTTTTTTAAAGGTTGATTTCAAAAGTGCTCTATTAACCACGAACAACCTGTGTTACGACTCTGCTTGCAGTACACAATCACCTTCAGGAGTTCTGTATTGAATGCGTCAATGCATTGGAAAATCTTATTGTTAGTTCATTACGAGGCACGATTTTAAAGTAAGGTCCGTTTCGAAATTAGAGGAAAACTGCATAATATGAATATGAATTATTATGACTATAATATATTTACTTATTTTCCTGCATAGTCACCATTACCTTCCATACACTTCTGGAAACGTGTCACCAGTTTCCTTATCCCGCCGTCAAAGAAGCCTGTAGCCTGTGTCCTGAACAACTGATTTACACTGTCCTTGAGTTCATCATTGTCAACTATTTATTCAACTGTACAAAGAGATTATAGTCACTTGGTGCCAGATCTGGGCTATAGGGAGGATGTTAAATAACTACCCAGCGCAATTTGAGCAATATTTCCACTGTGCGACCTGGTGTGTGTGGTCGAGCGTTAACGTGTATAACATTTGGCGCGTAAACTTCACAAATTTGCCTGTGGATCTCAGCTGCACTATCATTTTAGACTAACAAAAACCGGATCACTGCAAAGAACTCACAACTGACAAGAGTTATTTATGGTCGCACTCGTTTAAAATTACCCATACGTGGCATCCAACGCGAATCTGACTGAACCAAGCTGACATCTAGCTACTGAGCCAAACAATGGAACAGCGCACTCAGTATCTCGATTCTCAGTATCGATTGGCGTCAATTTACAAACGGACCTTGCGTTAAAAAACTACCTCGCACATGTAAAACAAATAGATCAAGTAATTTGATATTTATTTGAGATATTCACAATTCGAAAGCTATTTGAAAGCAAGCGAGGTCGCACCTGTATATTTTCTTCCAAGCTTTGTCATTTTTCAAAAGCCCTGCAGTCTTATGTTGTATATGTGGCAGGATTCTCATTTTATCGGATTTTGCGTTGCATGGGCACGCACAGAAAGAGCTACTGAAACACTATGATGGCTCCGATTATAAAATGCTGTTTAAAATTGATTATGCACTCAATGGTTGAATTATAGGCTACACCATGCTAGCTTACTCGAGCAATGCACGGTTCGGCATCCTAAATGCAAGAGGAATGTCATCTTGGCAATCTATAGCTGCCGCTAAGAGCATATCCTGAGTAACAAGTAACCGAGTTAATCTGTCCTCGGCCCAAGGAAGGAGGTACATTTAGTGTTTTCTAAATTAGAGTTTTGTGTACGATAAGTTGAGCACTTTTGAAAATCCTGTCTTTTTTTTTCATCTCACTACTTACCTATTCGCTACATGTATATATTAACATTGTAATGGACTGAGAATATATGTAATATGTTGGAAGACTTATGCTATTCACGAAAGAGTTATAAATCAGACTGCTATTATTTGAATGGCTCAAGCTCCTGTTTTGTATTCTCTTAAAAGAGTAAAATTTGAATTAGGGGATGAAATATGGTTGTTTCGTAAACTGGTTGGTACTACTGGAGATATGTATGTGTTAGGTCATGTACAGCTTGTATACAATGCATAAATGTTAATAAATTTAGTTTGATTGAAATTGGTCGAGTGGTTTTCATTTTAGTGTGACATAACCTCGACAGTTATTGCAGCTGCGAGGCAACCTAATATTATAGACGCCTCCCGAGATGGCACATTTCCCTGTATAAGCGCGCCTTCTGTACATTTCTATTTTTAGAACATCTCCTGCCGGATGTTATAATTCAAGGTTACGAAGCACGCGCTGGGTCCAGGCCAATCTGATCCGCAGTTGCCATTTGGGCATTAAGATTGGGGGACGGCAATTCGAACAGTTCTTGTAAATGCTGCGATTAATGAATACGTACTACGTACACACGTGTCATGCAATAATATTATCTGAACTCCGTTACTTTTTCCCTACGCTTGTCCTCATTTACGTTAACCATTACATATGGATGTACATCCACGTAACTTGACGGGGCCGTGGTGGCTGAGCGGTTAGAACGCTAGCCTTCCTCCAAGGCGAATCGGGTTAAATCCCTGGCCGGGTCACCGGATTTTCGCAAGTGGGATTCGTGCCGGACGATGCCGTTGGTCGGTGGGTTTTCTCGGAGACCTCCCGTTTTCCCCGCCCCTTCATTCCGGCGCCGCTCCATATTCACTTCAATCACCCTCATCGGCTCTCAAGACCTCGCTGTTTAGAACCGCCCAAATCTATTCGTTCACTTAGTATCGTTAACAGAGGCTGGCTACTTACAGCGACTTTTGACACTTTTCAATGACCACATTTATGCCTCGATAACGAAATTTATAAATTGACAACAAAATGTTGACTTTCATTTGTTCTCTGAATAAAATGTTTACACTGAAATAGTTAATATAAATATATATATTTTAAATTATAACAAACACAACTCCTACAATGAGACTCGCGTGGCGACTATGGAGGCGACTTAAGGGTGGGATGGACACCCGCATTTTTTGTGAAATAGTTGTCTGTACAAATACGCGTATCTCGATAAATAAATGTTCCGTAAATACGACTTTTTGTCACAAAAAAAAAAATCACATATGCCCCTATTTTTTTACTTTTGTGTATTCTTGGGGGGGAAAATCTTGGAAATGGTCAAATATGGCATTTTTAAAGCTTGTGTATGCAGTTTCCTTAAGCGACAAGAGAAAATTACAAAGATACGGGCGAAGTTTAATCTGTGGGATCTCATTGCGTGTAGTAATTTCCACTGTTACAGATCTAATTTACATAGTACAACGTCACGACGGAAACACTGCACGCCTTGCGCGTAGGAGCGATGAGGCACTAGACGTGCGTGTTAGTGTCGCTTCTAAAGGTGTGGCGGTTATGCATCGGGGTTGTCCTCAGTTGTATGTGCATTCCAGTTCCAGGCGGTGCTTTCTCCGCAGACTGATACTAAAAGTGTTGTGTATGTTACAGTTATCTGTTCAGTTGATGCTAGTGTGTCGTACGGTGGTCCGAGATCAGCAGTCGGGGGAAAGCAAGGGGCCTGGCATACCTTGCTGACGACGAAGAGGTCCTCCCTCTTGACCTTGCCCTCGGCGATCTTCTCCCGGATGGCGGCGCCTATCTCCTTCTCGTTGCCGTAGACGTGGGCGCAGTCGAAGTGGCGGTACCCGGCGTCGATGGCCAGCTTCACAGCTCGCTCCACCTCTCCCGGCGGCGCCTGGTGTAGGCGGAACCGACCAGGTTACAAAACCGAGTACAACTACCTCCCTCCGTCCACATCCAGACTCTCATTCCCGGATCATCACTTGTTCTAGGGACGTAGGGAGGGCAACGCTACCTCCGTGAGAAAATCTCGTTACCTCCATATTTTTTCAAAAAGGTTTTCACGCTTTCCTAACAAATAATCTACTTATAGGCTGTTCACGGTAAAATGAGCACTTTTGAGAAACCTGCTTAAGATCTACTTGTATGCACGTTGTGTGTTCTTCCGCCTTATGTAAGATTGTCATTGCCATGGGCCTCATCGTTTTCTTCATGCGTCGACGAAGTGAACTGTAAAATTATTAGAAAAGTACATATTTTTAAAATCTGCTAATTCTTACACTTCGGCGCATTAAAAAAAAAAGACAGAAAGAAATAATATAAGTTATCACAGATGGTTATCAAACTCGTTTTATTCTACGTTAAGATATGGAACTACTTCCCCATCCATCGTTACCAACTTTACTGGGCGTATGTCACTCAGCGCTCCCGTTAAAATATAAGAAGGTAGCAGTGACTTTTTTCTAACGTTGATTTCAAAAGTGCTTACTTTATCGTGAACCGCCTCTAACTATGAAAAACTGGTATCTCCGAAAGTGTTTTAACCCATTCAGACCCAGCGTACACAATTGTGTACATTACGCACGTATAGGTAACTTTTGAACCTACTGCACCCTGCGAATCTCAATTACCAATAATCCTACCTGTGTGTAAATGATTCGCAAACCATCTTTCTGGCGAAGGGCATAATTGGTTCATATTACTGTAGCCGAACATATAGCCTACAGCGCATTGGCTGTGACAGCGAAACAAGTGCTGTGTCGACATAAGTACAGCACGCACCATAAAATGTTTTGTTTGCAACACCCGAAACCGTAAATTAAAGTGGGTCTGAAAGGATTACAGTAAAAATAACAAACCTGGCTACGCCAGTATGAGATTTAAAGCAGTAAAAACTTGTACATACAGTAATTATTTTTAATGCAAATTTATATTCGGATTATCTAAATTTTTAACTATTTTGTTTCAAAGAGCATAAAATGGCCTTAGAAATCAAAGTTATTATGTTTAGTGATATCCTGTAAAATACCAGTTATCGGAATTGTGAGGTTTTCTCATGAGGGCAAAGTTAACCCGCTCAGTCCGTATCCATACTCGGGGACATATTGCATATGAAGGATATTTGTGGTCGGCATTGTACACAACAAGGAATCAGTGGCCGATATTTTGAGCGTAATCACTCTCACACTTAATATTTGCAATTATCTGCCTATAAGTTTGCACTTTTAATTATCCCTGGCTAGCAATATTAAATCAGGTAGAGCAAATAAGAGTTATTGTTCTCGGGCAGTGTGTGACAAGCTAAAAAGTGTTGCAAAACATGTGCAGTTAAAAACGAAAGTCTCCAGCACTTCACCGCTGGACCAACGGTCGTCGAGGACGGCGGTGGAAAATCTGCCAAATGATGTACGTAGACATGCTCTCTAGCCCTCTTCTGACGGTTTACTATTACGCCATCGGCTAACAACACAAAACTGAGCACGTTGGTTGGGATCAAACTCACATTAAATATATTTATTACGCTATTATTTATTACGATCTATCCGACCTGTTACCTTTAAGACCCACGTAAAACAAGATGGAGGCCAGAAAATTCTCTCGACACCTATTATTGGCGTCGGTTACCAGATTTAAATTAACATGTGTAACATACGGCTTATCTCAGGGTGTATTCCTTATGATTACAATTAAAAAGGTGTTATTGGACGTTGCCAGCTTACACAAATTAGTAAGTTACTCAGAACTGAACAATATAAAAATTAATACTTAACATTAAACACATGGTTAATTACTCTCAACTGCTACGTGTACCTTAATAAACGTGTAGAATAAAATATAATAAAATTACTGAATAACAAACTTACATGTGAAACACGTAACAATATCATTTTTTTTTATAATATAAACATGTGTGTACTCATATCTCAGATTTGCATATTACTGTAAGGTTTAATAAATGCAAATTAGATGCGCCACTTAACCAGACGTTACAGCAGCATACCATTCTGTTACAAAACAAATAAATTCACAAAGAGATGCTGACCGCGCAATCCTTTTTAATTCAGAACTGTGGTCTAACCGATTAAAATATTTCAACATTTTCGCAAACTCATGAATATACTGAAATTGCTGCGCGTCATAGTACCAAAATGCTAACATTGACATGCGTCTCATTGTATAGAGTAATTAACTAATGTTCTTTCTAAAAAAAAAGTTAAGTAACTAGTACCGAAACGTAATTAATGTATTAATATCTATGTTTTTTAAATTATTTGTCATAACATGAAAATTATTGTAAGTGTATTATGCTCAAAAGGATTTATTTCTTTATATTTACCAACTACTTCATTGTATATCCATACAGCTAAAAAAGGAAAAAGCGAAATAATATACCTGGCCAATAAAATAATAAGTTTCAAGCTTTACCTGACAGTGACATAAACTTTAGCCATATTTCTTTTGCTTAGGATTAAACATAATACATTGAAATATAATTCAATTTTCTCTAAAACTCGTTAAAGAATTTTGTATTTGATATACGTATTTTCTACATTTATACTGTTTGTTTCCTACGTAAAACTCCAACAAACCATTAAGCGACAATTTAGGATGACAAATATTAAATTTGAGCGAAAGCCATATTTGGCATCCTAAAAACTAAGAGCTTTTAAATCCTCCAGATGAAACCAGGCTTCCGTCTGACTCAAGAACTATAATGACAATAGAAGATTACAATTTTTTTTTTTAATTCTCACACTGACCTTTGGTGATGTCTGCACAGAAATTGGGAGGTGGCTGCAGGTTGGTTCACATCGCTAGGTCATTGCTGTAAATATGTGTAGTCTATCACGGCAAGTTGAATTGAGTCAGTAGCTAAGTCGCAAACTTGACAACCCTTCACACATATCGCAGGATGTTCTGACAAACAGAAATAAATACCGGGCACCGAGTCTGGATAGTCAAACTTCTCTATAACTGATTTTTCAGTTGTAAAACATTTACATTTTCCTTTTTTTTTCTCCAGGCGTAATACTGCATGGATTACCACTTTAGTGTTCCTTTTAATTCGTTTTAGTTTTGTTATCTACTTGATACGGGTTGTGCGATATGGCTATATATGATTCACGAAACAGTATTACTGGAATATCGTAACTGCGATATGGTCCAACATTGTAGAGTAATATTACGCATATCATGATATTAGCAATATTAATGTTACGGGGCGTCGACGATCTGCGACGTTTGCAATACGATTATATTTTTTTGTCAATGCCGATATTTGTGATATATCGCTATCGATTTTCAATACTCTCTGCGAGCAATATATCACACCAATATCGATGTGGTGAATAGGTTTAGAACAGCCGGATTTACTACCAGGCGTTTCAAGTTACTGTCGGCACCTAAATGTTACCGTATAACATCGAACTAATGGACCTATGAGACTAGATACGGACATGCCCTGATGTGTGAGAAACACAAGTATTGAAGCACACAATATGGTAACGCCATTCTCTAGCCCATGTGACGCGCCTGCGCAAAGTGAAGGCCAATTTGAGTGTTCGCAGACCTCGGTAGTTTGTGCGGCGCATTTGACTTTGGTTTTTGCTACGGGACTCTCAAAAGTCATTGTGCCCCATGTATTATAAGCATTGCAGTATGAGCAGTAATGTATGAAAAGGTACACAGTGGAACAGCACGCCATCCATCTTCAACTGCTACCAAGTTGAAATCCGCTCTTTAAACGAAATACTGTATGTATAGAGGCGTCGCCTGGCTGCAGGTATTTTGCGTGTTCGAAGCCTAGAAGAGTGGGGAGCGACTTACAGTACGTACGCGCATAGAATTTCTGGTCGCCCTTAAACGCAAGGCACTGCACTAACCTCTATAGGATCTTCAGTGATGTTCATATAATTTTTTGGTGTCGTAATAAATACAAAGGTTTGCCTGCATAGCATGTCCCTATGCTATGGTAAGGGGGCAGTATCCCTTCTAAAGGCTGTTCACTGTAAAGTGAGCACTTTTCAAATCAACCTTAGAAAAAAGTCACTGCCCCTGCCTGCGTATAATTTAACTGGTGCTTTGTGTGAAATGCGCCCAGTAAAGTTGGTAACGATGGATGGAAAGTAGTTCCTTGTTTTAACGTCGAATAAAATGGGTTCAGGTAACCATTCGCGATAACTTAAATTATTTATTTCGCTTTCTGTTCTTTTTTAATGCAGCGAATTGTAAAAGTGAGCAGATTTGTAAAATGTTTATTTTTCTAATAATTTCACAGTTTCACTTGAACGACGCGTGAATAAAGTGACGAGGCCCACGGCAATGTTAATCTTACTTAAGGCGGAAGAATACACAACGCGCATATAAGTAGATCATAAGCAGGGCTTTCAAAAGTGCTAATTTTACCGTGAATAGCCTATACCTTGGATTGATATTACTTTCGCCGTAGCTCATTTTTTAGATTAGATACTTGGAATCGGGGTCCATCAAGGCATAAGGTATATATCTACAGATATTTTCAAGTCCACAATATTTTGTCCATGTTTTTTGTCGCATTTATAACTGTAATAAAGATGCACTCATTATAGGGGCCGCGGTTGTGTAGTGGTCAGACTACTCGCCTCCCACCAAGGTGAACCGGGTTCTATTTCCGGTTGGGTCACTCCCGGATTTTTGCACGTGGCAATAGTGCCGGACGGTGCCGCTGATCGGCGGATTTTCTCAGGGATCTCCCGTTTTGCTCGCCCTGAATTCCGACGCCCGCTCCATATTCACCTCGCTTCGCCCTCATCGGCTCTCAAGACCTCACATGAGAACATACAAAATGAAATCAGTTCATTCTTGTTTCAGGAATTCTGAATGGTAGATCTGCATGTGATATTTTAATTTGAATAATTCATAAAAGTAAGTTATAAAGTTATATAAATAAACACAAGGTGACAAGAATACTACCACGCTATGTAACCTGTACTGGAAAATCCCTACTAAAAAAGATAGAAGAAACACTAGTATTAGCTCTTTTTCACTTTAGAAAAATGCACATTAGAGACGTAAAAAGAAAACGGAAACTAGAATTCAGACTCGAGAAGTTTTCTCGGAGTACTCTCTTGTCTTACCCCATCTTCATTCCTCCGCTGTTATATCCTCGCCTCACCTCGCTCACTTTTCAGGTTTGTCCCTATTATTAAATTAGTCTTCTCTCATACAAAGCATATGGACCCTGATGTATCGCGTGTAAATTCATAATGGTAGGCTACTTGTGTGTTCGAGTTTCAACCTGACAATTTAATAAAAGTTTAATTATTAATTAATGATTACCTTTATCAGGTTTGACGTCAAGTTCAATTGTGGACCTCTTGTACAGTATTATACCCAACTTATTTCTATTTGGTTTTTTTTTTTTGGGGATTTCAGGGAATGTTACCTGTTTGAATTATTCCTTTGTAAACATTAGTGATAAATTGCTAGGCATAAGGGTAAAAAATATTAAGTTCCTATTTGTCTATTGTTTTGAGTCACTTGTACTTTGCTGTGAAATCCACCTCTCTTTTACACAAATGTTAATAAAGGACCGTCCTGCTTCTTTCGGTTTTTGAATCTTGAAATCTGATCACTCAGTTCAAGACATTTAATCTGAAGAGCCACATTTGATGTAGTTCAGCATTTGATATTATTTTTACAATCACACATTTTTTTTGTTTTTTTTCCGTTTGCAGCAGTGAGCGGCAAGGCCAACTCGTACAACCACCATTGTATTTAATTATCGTTTAGAGGAAATAAACACTTCAGTTTTTATCAAAGTGATGGCGAAGTGCTGTTTAAATAAACGTTGCAACAACGTCAAAACAGGACTGAAGAACTTGCGTACACAATTAAATTTTCACTAGAAGCAAAGCCGTATCGAAGTGAGAAAATTTTCTAAAATATATGAACGGTAACAATTGCCACATGCGCGTGAGCGGACCTATGCAACAATTACGTCACTGATTACAAATTTAAAAAATTAATAAATAAACATTTATTCTTATTCGAGTACAGGCGGACACATTCAGCAGGTTAATGCAAACGACATGCACTACCAGTGATTTACAGAATGTAACTCCGTATGACTTTCATTAGCACATGCACAATGCCCTCCAAAATGGCTTCCAACGTAAGAAGTGCATAGTTTTAATTTCACTCAATCGTGACTTGAGAATCGCCTGATCAGAAAATATATCCGCATTACATGTGTTTACATTAGAAAGTATTTTGAGAGGTCGTGTTACTTCCTCCTCCCCCCACCCCCCCCCCCCCAACATTTAACTTTGACAGCTCTTTATAATAAACACCGGTCTGATTACGGTAACGAAAATAACAAACTAACTTAATTTGACACTAACATTAAGTAACAACGGATTGTAAAAAGTAAATATACGACTGTGTGATACCATAATAGTCTCGTCAGTACCATTAAATCTAGAACAAAGATAGTACTAAAGAAATGTACCGCGATTATTTGCGCTCTTCGAGTTAGTTTGATAAAGGAGAACTCTATAAAAGGCGTAAACTACAAAAAAATATTCTCACCTGCCACGTTCCCAAGCCAATGAGGGTACGTCGGAGCCGTTCGCTACTTTCAAGGTCGACATCGTCGTGCGTGTTGGTCGTTACGGATCGCTGAGGCGTATCGTTCCTTGATGACAGCCGCAGGCCACCTATTCGGCTACGTCCGTCACATTTCCGATTACGGCCGAAGACTTCAACTGCGCTCTTCGTCTATCAGCTGAGTCGAGTCAAGAAGCGTGCACGCTGCGCCCGTAGAGGGAAGAGGAAGTAGAGTGTCCACAGCAGTTTAGTACCGACCATTCTGTTTCGCAATATTGAATGACTTGATTTCAGAGCCCCCCCGAATTAAAATGAATTGGGGGGGAGGGGTGCAGGGCAAACGGAGCAATTTTTCCAAAGTTCCCAATCCCAAGGGCCCTATCCAAGCTTTCGGACTTAACCCTTTCTACACCACACTATTGAAGAAAGGGATTTAAATTACTACCAAATTACTTCCAAACATCTTTAAACACTTAATGTGTAAATTATTTTTTGTGACGTCTAGTACAGCGTTCTACATAACCTCAGTATATAACTCCATTATATTATATTCGCGGTTTCTTCACACTTTTTGAATCAAACCTTTGAAAAATCACCCCATGTATGGGTTGTTTAATTTTTTCCTAAAGATGACACGTATAACAAGTGTTTTAGACCTCAGTTTTGAAAGTATCTTATTCTTCGTTAAATTGAAGTTTTACATGTGTTTTATTTATAAATGATGATAATTCATTTATAATAAGTATGGGGAAGAACAGTGAGAAAACATGTGTGTTGGTAGCGCCTAGTAAGAAATAGTTCTAATGCAAAATATCGTTACATCCGAGTGTGCACGAATTCGGTGCGTAGCCCTTTGGTGTAATTTTCTAGACTTAAATAAGCTTCAGTTCGCACGAGGCGGAGGAATATCCTGGAAGCAGAACTTAAGCAGGGCTTCAGAAGTGTGTGAAGTAACCGTGAACGGATTATAGTTTAAATATTCATAGAGGAAAGCTAAAAGACAATGCTGATCAGAAAACTAGCAGTTAAAAACATACATATTTCGAAAATTTTGTAGGTAAATAAGGACAGGAAAAATTCGCGTTTTAACAACCTTTATGCTAGACTCCACTGGAATGTGTATTTATGAGCTTCAGCTGTTTGTTCACTGGCTGTTGCCCCAGAGTGTAACCAGGTGGCACGGGAATCGGTGCTTCTTTTCTCACAGGTCTGTTGTTGAAGAGTTCATCCAGGCGTGTCTAATAGAGCAACAGTATAGATGTACGCGTGTTTGAAGTCTATCTTGTCCGAAAAAGAATTCACGGGATTTTCCTATCGCTATCTGCAGAATGTATCAATGATGCCACTTGGCAAAGACGGGCATATTTCGGGGAGGTAGAATGTAGAAAAAAAAAAGTTGCCATATTGCATCGCCGGTCTGGAAAGGGTTTTAAAACGCTTTCATTGAACGATGATGCAAACTCCACTTGTGAAATAAGATGTACATTTAAGAACGCAACTACGCAGAGCATTAGACAGTGTAAGTATAGTATCGAGAGGTTCGTTTCAAACAGGAAACTGACTGGATCGACTTGGGTTTTATCCAACGAGGTACGGCGCCGACCTCACTCAAACAACTTATCACGTTCCAGCCGGTCCGACTGCATTAGCAAAGTGCGCGCAGGATAACTGGTCGCAACTGCAGTGCTACGAAAGGCACCGGACGAGAAATGGCGAATGTTAGGGGCTAGCTACAACTGCATAAATGATTTGAAAACATGTACAGTAAAGTCAAGCTCACCAGTCGTGCGTGTTCTTGTAGTTGCATACATACATACATCGATGTTTCGGTACACGGCTCACGAGTGCACGGCCGGTAGTACTGACCGACTGTATGGAAGTACACAGATTGATGCTCCGTGTATGTTTGGCGGTCAGTGGGGCTGCAAGATAGCGGCCGCCTAGGACGACTTGTAGTAGTAGAATGCTAGTAAGGAAAACAAACCTAGGTGATGTCTATGTTATGAATTTGGCAACTCTATTTTATGTAGTTCGGAACTTACAGGCAACTATGTATTTTACAGCCAAGATGGTTGCCTGGTGGTGGGGTGGGTCCATCGTGCGGATCCTTGCGGATGGTCAGTGGTGATGTGGCCTTCGTCGCGGTCGGATGACGAGGACGTCGGCCAGTCACAACATGGACGCCAGCGAGATGTTGTGTGAGTAGAATTTGTATTTATAATATCTAACGGGTTGCTGGAGGAGGCAGTACACTTGTATACCAAATAGGACAATTTGGCTTACCTGTCGTCATGCAGGGGACACAGGGACATAGGCATAGGTCGTACTTGATCACATACGCATGGTAATCCTGAGCGCGTGAGGTTCGGAAAGGGTGTCTGCTCTCTCTGTTACACGAGTGCTCGGGGGTCGGCGCGCAGCGAATCGCTGACCAGGCGGTTGTGAGCGCGCGAGGATCGTGCAGTCAGGGATGGTGTAGGCAGGAGGAGGCCGACGACAAGGAATAGAGAGAGCGCGAGGATGAGTGAAGGGTCGCTGGTCGAGGTGCCAAGGAGAAGAGTGCACGAGGAAGTGTGTGTGGCAAGGCGGCGGCACCGAGGGGACAGGAGAGACAGAGGTGAGTAAGAACATGAAGACATGCAGGCCGACATATGTCCGCATGTCCCTTTTCGTCATCGGGGGGTTATACATGTTTTATGAATTTTGGTAGTTGTATCTCAAATGCTTCGTAACTTACAGCCACCTATCCTGTCGTGGATGATGTCTCAATTGGAAAATGCCACCCGCCGGGTTGGATCCAAGGCAATCTCTTTACGGAATGGCTGGCTTGATCACTTCATAGCAATAACAAGGCCGACAGCAGAAGATCCTGTATTGCTTATTATTGACGGGCATAACACCCACACTAAGAACACTGATGTTGTAGATAACGCCTGCAGAAACCATGTAACAATTTTAAGTTTTCCTCCACCACGACCTACCATATGCAACCTTTGGACAAAACCCTCATGGGGTCACTGAAACATTATTACAGTGAAAACATTAGGCAGTGGTTGCAACATAATATCAGACCTCTCGGGCCATATGACATAGCACAACTTCTAGGCAATGCATATCTGAAGTGTCAAATTGGAGAAATAGCCGTAAATGGATTCAAGGCTACCATATCTATCCTTGTAACCGCCAGATTTTCAACGACAAAGATTTTGTTGCCTCTGAAGTTGATACGGAAGTGGTTGATATCCTACAGAGCATTGATAAAAAACCAGGGCAGGAATGAACTGGTAAGACACCCACTGACATTTCTTCAGTATGTTAACTCCACTATACACAATGTCACCTAACCTAGTGCACCAGTTCGAGATCTGACACCATGCGAAAAGGACTTGGAAGACGCTGGTCCCTCGGGATCCTCCTCAGTGAAGACTTCCAAACATGTATCGCCAAAAGATATTTGGCCAATTCCACAGTTAAAATAATGCTGACAAACAAAGGACCCAAGTCTGCGGAAGCTGTAGAAATAACATCATCTCTCTATAAACGTCGTTTGGAAGAATCGGAGAGAAAAAAGGCAGAAAAAGAAATTAGAAAAGAAAGCATGGAAAAGAAGAGTAAAAATAAAGAAGATATTGGATCTGCAAATAAATGTTCTAAGGGAGATGAACAGACATAAGTGAAACAAGAAAAAAAGAAAAATTAGTCGAAAAAATTATAAAAAGAAAGCTCATTTTCCCAGCTGAATAATCGGATGAAGGGTTCAACACTGATTCAGAAGTCTCTCTCCAGAAATCGAAATACGGGTTCCTCGCACTGACAGTGATGATGCCGTTTGTATTTTCTGTGGTGTTTTCTCAGAAGACCGGAAAGGTGAATCGTGGGTACAACGTATGAATTGTGAACTCTGGGCTCACAATGAATGCGCTGGGTGTGAGACAGATGCATAAATTTGTGATTTTTGCAAAGTAAATATGAACATGTTCTTTTAACACATGTTTCAATTTAAACTTAAACTTACAACTTACTTTTAAATTGAATTTTAATTAATTTTTTCACTTGAGTAAGAACTTAAAATGTACTGTCAATGTACGCTATCAACCGCAAAGTAACTGGGCACCTGTCCACAATGTTTGCTCGGTGGTTGTCACCCCGTTAGAATCTCGTAGGGCCACCTCTTGCGGCTATAACAGCAGCCACCCTGTCTGGTATGCTCTCTACGAGTGTTTGCAGGACATTCACGTAGATTCGTCACCATTCCTCGTGCAACCATTCCATGAGTTGAGTGTGTGTGCGCGCTCGCGTACACACACGCGCCCGCACGCACGCGCGCGCACATACACACGCACACACACACCACACACTTGAATGTAAATATCATACTGGAGTCGTGGAAACTAGGTTCGTCTTTATTTATGTTTCGTAGAAAACGAAGTAAGTATAGGCACAATATTAGTACCAGGTAACAGATTTAAGTTTGTTACGATTTTACAGAGTCAACTTATCGCCACAAGTGGATATCAATCAGTGAACCCACGGCTGTGCTAACTGCTGTTGAGATGGAAATTTACGCTATGATTTTAATTGACAGTTAACCTTTTACCACCTGCAAACTGCTTGAGACACATTTTCAGATTTACGTTCAAAGCCATTCTTTGTTGTTTAGTGATAAATATTGATATTTAATTCTATGTTTCGTAGCTAATAATTTAATTAAATTTTAATATATGGGTTAGTCCATAAACGTAAAACTAGATATATTATATTAGAAGCTCTAAATTTCTAAGTTTCCTTTTCTCTCTAGCAGAAAAGTGTTAATGTCTATACAAACAGTAAATCCTTTTTATCCCAGAATAGAGAAGTATACTTAAACAGTATAAACTGTTTAGACATAAGATATTATTTATTATCTCACATTTTTTCTATGTCTGAATATATTTATTATTCTAATAAACCAGTTGACTGAAAAGAATTAATTATAATGGTAATGTTAAAGTTTATTCTAAAGGCACACCTTGTTTAAAAATGATCTGTACTAAATTATTATATATCATTAGGACGAGCTTTATTTCTAAATTCTAAGTAACAGTAACTTATTTGTTGTAAATGTTCTTGCATTGTTTAATCGAAAACTCTACATAATATGTAACTGTCTTCCAAACTACTAAGACAATTAATTTACTTACTCATGTGTCTTTAATTAATTGCTATGTAATGTTTGTACGTGTGTGTTTTATAAGTACTAAGGTCTATATGTAAATTTGTATGCATATGTTTTTAAGTGCTTTATAAAACCTCAAATGTATTTTAACTCTCCTCATTCCAGCCGTCCTTGAAACACTGTAAGAAATCTGCAGACAGGAAACAAAAGTAATTAATTAATTAAGGACTCGCCTACAAATTCGGTTAAGCATTTTTGAAAATCCGCCAGATTTATTCATTCAGCATGCACTAAAATGCGATTTGTTGTAAATATATGCACACATTTATATTTCTGTCTCCCTAGCACCCCCATGCAATACATTTAAGTTACTTCTAAATTGTGACATGAAATATTATGTATGACTCCCACGCTTTACTGCTCTTATGACGACGTTGCTCCAAATAAAGTAACAGACAAACTAAGAACTCTGATTGGCTGGGTCATGATTCACAGCGTGTTTTGGGCAAAGCTCTTGTAATTATTCTAGAAGGTTCCATGAGTCAGCCAAGAGCTGCGTGTGTATGTAGACAAACAATAGCTTGAAATATAGGCTACTCGCGGTAATATGAGCACTTCTAAAAGCCCTGCTGAAGCTCTACTTATGCGCACGTTGTGTAATCTTCCGCCTTATGTAAGATTAACATTGTCACGTCATCACTTTATTCATGCGTTGGTCAAGTAAAACTGTGAGATTATTAGAAAAGTAAATATTTAATAAACCTGCTCATTTTTACACTTCGATGAATTAAAAAAACCGTAAGCGAAAAAATAATTTTAAGTTATCACAAATGGTTACCTAACGCTTTATATTCGACGTTAAGATACGGAACTACTTCCCATCCATCGTTACCAACTTTACTGGGCGTATGTCACTCAAGGCGCCCACTAAAATATATGCAGGTAGGGGGAGTGACTTTTTCTAAGGTTGATTTCAAAAGTGCTCACTTTATCGTAAATAGCCTTTATTTTCAGGCTACAGGCAGGCCGGTATAGTAATGAGGAGAACAAGTACATATTTCCTGTACTCTTCGTACTTTCAATTAAAATCACAATTTCGAGGCATAACAATATAAATATTTGTTTCGTGTCTTAAAAGATGAACTTTATTTTCATTGATATGCGCAAACGTCACAAGACTCGACTGTACTAGCAAAACATATGTTGAAACGCATCTTTCCTTGTCTATAAGCAATTCAGTAAGTAGATAATAAACTATCCATAATGGGGCCGCGGTGGTATAGTGGCCAGACCACTCGCCTTCCACCATGGCGAACCGGGTTCGTTTCCCGGCGGGGCCGCTCCCGGATTTTCGCATGTGGTAATCGTGCCGGGCGAAGTCGTTGGTGGGCGGATTTTCTCGGGTATCTCCAGGTTCCCCCGCCCTTGCATTCCGGCGCCGCTCCATACCCACCTAGCTTCAGCCTCACCGGCTCTCAAGACCTCGATATTAAGAGCCGCCCAGATCTCTTCACTTCACAACAGAAGGAGGGGGGGGGGGAGGAGGTCTTTGCCTAACAATTTGAGCCAACCGTGGGCCCTCCCTGCCAAGTACTCATTCAAATATTGTGGGGAATGTCCCTTGTCAGATTTCAACACTCAACTTCGGCCCTGGAGAGACTGAATTTAAAATTCGTTTCGTATTATAAGAACCAAAATATCGTCTTTCGTGTGGTTTGTCCCGCCTTGTAAAGTTATAATTTTTATAGCAACCGAAACTGTTTTTTGGTTTACCACATTAATATTATTGAGCTCCCGGCATAACGATAAATTTCATCAGTAATTTTTTACAGACCATAATTGTTGTCTTTCATGATGATTATTACCAACAAAAATTTCAATACCAGATGAAAAATTTGAGGCCTTGTATCAAAGTAACGTCGGAATGTCAAAATCGAAGTATTTCCTAGTAGTTTCCCGAACTCATGGGTGTTTAGAGAAACTGGAAATAATTATGGACCAGAGTTAAACTTCCTTTACAGTCACAGTGGACTATGCTATTGTTTACTAACTATGCTCATGTTCACCAAGGCTCAAGTGCCATGGTTTTAGTAATACTCTTCTGAGCTAAAATTATACATATTAATTTAATTTACATGACTTTCAAAAACCAATATTTGGAGTTAGCAAATGATTCCTACAATCATTATATAACGTGTGTATACTAAATTAATTAGTTGTAAAAGTTTTGGGAATGTATGAATTATAAGTTTATTAGTTTTAAGTATTATAAGCTTAGAAGTTCAATGATTTTTGAATGCATTCTAATTTGCAACCATTAAGTAATATATGAATTAGGTAGTTATGATGGGAAAATATTAAGACAAGTGAGTTCAAAGAAAAGTTTATTTTTTACATCTTTCCTTGCAGGACTTGAATGCTTGAAACCGAATAATTGTTGCTTTGATTTGGTACAAAGATGCTTTAACACTTGTATACTTCAGCAGACATTGGGGCATTATGCACGAGTAATATACGTTTTGATGTTTGATCTCACAGATGATAAGTGTCACTTAATATTCAATACCAAATGGGAAGTTCTTGTCATGGAGACACCTGAAAAAGAAAACAATATGTTCAAGCACATTTATCATCAAGCTAAAGCGATAACTTAGATACATGTTTTATAAAATAACGTAGGAAAATGCAATTATTATAATTAATAATAACAGAAAATAGCAATTATTAAAATTAACAATAAAAGTAAATACCAATTATTATAATTAACAATAACATTTCTATCGTAAAGTATTTCATAATTAACGCTTTAACAGGATTGTGTAAATCCTTACTACTATATAAATGGGAAAGTGTGTTTGTGTGTGTGTTTGTTTGTTTGTCCTTTCACGTCAAAACAGAGCACGAATTGACGTGATTATTTGCACAGATATAGTTGGAGGGTCGGAGAATGACATATGCTACTTTTTATCCCGGAAAAGTATCTCATTTACATAAGAAAAACTCTTATTTTAATTTTATCTTATTCCTTCACGAAATTTCTTATTGTAATTTTACTGCATAAAAAAAAAGCATTGTCAAAAAAATGTTCCGTCATTTCTTCTTTCTTTTTTTGTCTATGGGCTGTCTTCCATTCCTTCCCAAGAGCCGCAGTAGCTCAGTGGGTAGAAAACCCAATAGTGGAGCCGCAAAAACTCAGTGCGTAGAGAACCCAATATTGAGGCCGCAGTAGCTCTGTGGGGTAGAGCACCCGATAGTGGGACCGCAGCAGCTCTGTGGGTAGAGCACCCAATAGTGGGACCGAAGTAGCCCAGTGTCTAGAGAAACAAATAGTGGGGCAGCAGTAACTCAGTGAGTAGAGAACCCAATATTGAGGCCACAGTAGCTCCGTGGGGTAGAGCACCCGATAGTGGGACCGCAGCAGCTTAGTGGGTAGAGCACCCAATAGTGGGACCGAAGTAGCCCAGTGTCTAGAGAAACAAATAGTGGGGCAGCAGAAACTCATTGAGTAGAGAACCCAATATTGAGGCCACAGTAGCTCCGTGGGGTAGAGCACCCGATAGTGGGACCGCAGCAGCTTAGTGGGTAGAGCACCCAATAGTGGGACCGAAGTAGCCCAGTGTCTAGAGAAACAAATAGTGGGGCAGCAGTAACTCAGTGAGTAGAGAACCCAATATTGAGGCCACAGTAGCTCCGTGGGGTAGAGCACCCGATAGTGGGACCGCAGCAGCTTAGTGGGTAGAGCACCCAATAGTGGGACCGAAGTAGCCCAGTGTCTAGAGAAACAAATAGTGGGGCAGCAGTAACTCAGTGAGTAGAGAACCCAATATTGAGGCCACAGTAGCTCCGTGGGGTAGAGCACCCGATAGTAGGACCGCAGCAGCTCTGTGGGTAGAGCACCCAATAGTGGGACCGAAGTAGCCCAGTGTCTAGAGAAACAAATAGTGGGGCAGCAGTAACTCAGTGAGTAGAGAACCCAATATTGAGGCCGCAGTAGCTCCGTGGGGTAGAGCACCCGATAGTGGGACCGCAGCAGCTTAGTGGGTAGAGCACCCAATAGTGGGACCGAAGTAGCCCAGTGTCTAGAGAAACAAATAGTGGGGCAGCAGAAACTCAGTGAGTAGAGAATCCAATAGTGGGGCCGCAGTAGCTCAGTGGCTAGAGATAGATATATATCAAGTGGGGCCGCGCAGTCCTAAATGTCATGCGAACGAAGTCGCACGGGTCATCTAGTATTATATAAAATTATCGCAAACAAATAAATACTATATCTGGACTTTCAACGGAAAATATATATTTTTTTAGACCGTCTACTTTATACGTGGGAAACTGTGGCAAAATAATATGAATTCTGAAATTCTCAAATACATCACCATCATGTTCTGTTAATGCTCTATACGACTTTCGTGATTTGATTTTTGGTGAGAAGAGGTTTTGAAGCATTTACTCGGCCATTCCAGACATAGGCATTGACTGCAGGAGTGCTTTACATATCGAGAACCCCCAAAAATATTTTCGCAGGTGACCAGCACTTCCAACATTCCAGGCCTTTAGACCTTCAATATTGCGTCGCTAGTTCTATTTTGTGTACATGATTGCGCTGCGAGCAGTTTTTTTTTTTTAGCGTAGTAACAGCCAGGTTCTGCCATTCACCTTAATTTTCGCCTTAACCAGACCACTTTTCAAATATGGCACGTGAAAACTTTCACGTTTGTAGCACCTCCTCCTCCGCCATTTTTTCAGCACTTTAATAATATTTTTTTACAAGTTGGCGCGCCTGATTTCAGATGTTACTGCACTCATCTTCACTTAATGTAAATTATATGAATATTAAATGCACAGGAATGTGAAATTTGTAGGACTGATCGAAACCAACATACACAAGTGGTCTCAGAATTCTAGAAGTAAAGCCAGAAACTGACGTTAATTACCGATATGCTAGAGAGGTCAATTATAAATATTAACAATTAGAACAGTAAAAGAGTATATCTAATTCCCCAATGTGAAGGCCATGAGGTGGACTGTGCTGTAGTTCTCGGCCTGGAAATTCTACAGCTAACTAGTGCTAGTCATCGGGTTATGTTGAGTATAGGTTGTTCACGGTAAACTGAGCACTTTTGAAAGCCCTGGATAACATATACTTGTATGCAACGCAGTGTACTTTTTCCGCCATGCGTAAAAAAACTAATCCGTGGGTCAGATCACTTTGATGATTCGTCAGTTAAATGAAACTGTGAAATTGTTAGATAAACTATATATATAAAAAAAATGGCAGTTATTAAACTTCCTACGTAAAAAAAAAAAAACATCAGTAATTTCGGTATTCTCAAATGTTTAAAGGCTGTTATTGATAAAATGAGCACTTTTGAAATCAACTCGCTGAAAAAAGTCACTGCCCCATTCCTGCTTATATTCTAACGAGCGCACTGAGTGACATGTGCCGAGTAAAGTTGGTAATGATGGATGGAAAATAGTTCCATATCTTAACGGCGAATAAAAAGTGTAAGGTAATAATTTGTGATAACTTAAATTATTTATTTCACTTTCTATTTTCTTTTAATGCATGGAAGTGTAAAAATGACCAGATTTGTAGAATATTTACTTTTCTAATAGTTTTACAGTTTCATCTGACCGGCGCAAGAATAAAGTGATGAGACCCATGGCAAAGTTAATTTTACATAAGGAGGAAAGAATACGCAAAGTGCATACAAGTAGATCTCAGGCAGGGCTTTCAAAAGTGCTCATTTTACTGTGAATAGCCTACACCTAACAATTTTAATTTAACGTTAAGACGCGGGACTACTTTCCTTCCGTCGTTACCAACTTTACTGGACGCAGACCAGTTAGCGTGCCTGTTGAAATGCATGCAGGTAGGGGCAGTGACATTTTTCAAAGGTTGTTTTCGAAAGTTCTCAAATGACAGTGAGCAGCATGTACCGCCTGCTACCAGCACTAAGAGAGAAAGGGCGGAGATACTATGCTAATGAGTCCCTCATGCGAGCATTGGGGAGGGAAAAGGAAATCTTCAGATTGTTTGGTTTAGCCTTCTCTGCCTTCTTTTACTTTGCTATTAGACTAGTGACATTATACATATTTAAGTCAAATAGGGGAAGTAATTTATAAAGTTTTTAAAATTTGCTACATGTACTCGGGAAAGCTATCTGAAAAACATATCCAAAATCCTCGAGCCTCCGAGTAGCGTATCGACCACCATTTTGTAAATATTGCTGCTGAAATGTGTAATTGGCAAAGGTTTTTAACAAATAACGGCCGAAAGTCTAATAATAACACGCAACTGTGTGAGACCCTAAGATGGAGCGGCGCTGAAATGCAAGAGAGGTCGATACGGGAATAATCCGAGAAAACCCGTCGGGCATCAGCCAGCATGATTCCCACATGCGAAAAATCCGGGGGTGAACCCGCCGGGGATCGAAACCGGATCGCCATGGTGGGAGGCGAGCACCCTGTCCACTACGTCATCTATATTTGCACAGTGAAGTTGCAACATCGACTAGGAGAGCGCTTCACTATCGAGTTGTTTACACTTTCTATTTATTTACTTGGTGATGAGGGCATGCGAAAGACTAAAAAAGTCTGTCAAGAAGCCTTGGACAGAGCCCTGGTAGGTGTATACCATGTGAAGAACTAGACGACACTTTATTTCATCGATGGCGAGTACCTCGTACACCATTTTCTGTGTCCAAACAAATGCCACTTTTTCAGATATATTTGAAATGTGTGTAACGTCCGCGACTAAGCATTACGAGGATAACTCAATTGTAAGTTTTGGTGGTTATTCAGAAACTTCCTTAAGTGCAAATGTGATGAACGCCAGAGGCGGTGTCGAAAATGCACATAAGTTAATATACTTTTCTGATACAACAACGGCAGTTACTTTTGCTTAAGATAATGTCTTAGAAAATTTGAATAATAAGACTCGCTTTATATCCCACTTATCGGAGAGACAACGTTAAGATTTGCACAGAATACGAGGAATAAGCCCAACCAATATAAATAACAGCACTTTCAATCTGTTACAGTTGTTGGGAAATACAGAGATATCCTTGTGTTAATAATCCCAATCTTCCAATTAAATGTATCTTTCTGTAAGAAGAACGTAATGGTGCGATTCAAATGCAACTATGCCGTTCTTGAGAACTGCGGAGATTGCAAATGTTAAAATTAAGGGATGTAATTTTATTTCTATAAGTAATGAATAGTTGTATTGCGACGACTCCTTTTTTCTTTTATTTATTTTTTGCAAAAGTGAAGAAGGCAATCACAAGAATGCAGAAAAAACGCGATCTTTACACAGTGTCATTTCTGTACTAAACAACCCTTTTTATAATCAAAACGAAATTGCAGATGTGGCCGAGTATTTCATTCGAGTAACGTACAATGCCCCGAGAAGATAAACAATCTTAATATATATATATATAATAAAACTATTGGACGTTAAAGAAATAGGAACTTCTTTTAAGATTACCTCCAATCTCGTCAGCTGACCGACAACATTCGCTTCGAGTTTTCCAACAAATATAGTCTCGGCAGGGAGTGAAGTTACAACCTGATCTTTGGGGTTTGAGTATAGTGACTAACACTCCTGTCCCAGTACATACTCCTGAGCCACCAGCACCCACGAACATGTTAAAACTGATGTGTAATTATAAATCATCTTGTGGCATATCATAAGGGTTCGTAAATCAGGCTGTGGCTCATGAGGGTGCGTAAAAGCTGGTCTACGTTGTTGTCTAATATGTGTGCACACTGTTACGGATTTGCATGAATTCAGAATTACAAGATACACCCGGAAGTGATGATATTACTGAAGAATGCAACAATGTTGATTGCTATTTCTTCTAAAAACTAAATAGTTCTGTATAATGATTGCCACACAAACATGTGTGACTTCACATCGCTTCAATTCCAATGAAACACCACAAAGTAAATTTTATTAAACCAAAGACTGCAGCCATACCTGATACTTCGGTATAAGTACTATAAATATATCATTACCCAAATTATAAACAATTTTTTCCTTAATTAATAATCCTTTAATCCTATTATAACACCTGAAAATATCGATGTTTATACAGAAGATAATAACTATGCTAAAGGTGCAAATTTTTTAAAATATATTGCTCCATACTTGTGTATAACGTTTCTATATATTCTGAATGTCACACAAAAATATGCATTTCAAAACCATGTGGAACATTCGCGTCATTAATAAACCATCCTCTACAATAAAATTACACTTAATCTATTAATTGTCTGCAAAAATAATGTTATGCCTGGAAGAAGAATAATTTTCTGAGCATGTACTCGTAAATCATGTGTTACAGATAAGAATAAATACACTAATGGTTAAAACCACTCATTAACTCTACAGTTATATATTTTGTGATGTACAAAATGGTGCGCGCACAATTTGTGTAAGTTCGTAGTGTCGACTCTGAGTTCAATCGTAAAATATCTTCACAGCCACTACAATATCGACAAAAATGGATATATTTTCTTTAGGAAATTTCCCTGTCTTCAATTTTGGTCTCAAGAAATGTTGCGTTTAGATAAACAGTTTGGCCGCTATTTAATACATAAAAAAAATTTCAGCTACACATTTCGGCTGCCCTTTTCCAAAATGGCGGACGATGAGCAACTCGGAGGCTCGAGGACTTTTGACATATTTTTCAGATAGCTAGCCGTGAAAAATAGGGTGCTTCTGAAACCTTCAACAATATTTCATGGCTGAAGTCTATAGATTAGTTTTCCACAATTTTAACCACCACTTGTACAATGTGTAAGAAACTAAACTAAAGCATCAGATTTAATTTTAAATTGTTATGGTATTATCGGAAAATGAACTTTCAGCGTGAAAAAAATTTAATATGCTGAAGTTAATTAAAACTTCTCTGGCAAGATAAATGAACTGCATAAACAATTACATTTATAATCACAAAAGAAACAAGAATAAATTATCGCAGTAAAGAGTAACATAACATGCATATCAAACTAAATTGCTCAGTAAACGAAGCTGCTAAAATTTTTTGATAAGTTGCAGTTGTTGATCAAGGAGTTAGATTTCGGTGCATACGTAACAATCTGTAATTAACTTACTGAGCGAATGGACACGTCCTGCCATTGCAGTTCAGGCTGTCAATGTACTTCATATCTTCGTCGCTTAATTTGAAGTTAAAAATGTCCATGTTTTCTTTCAGACGTTTAGGATTTGTTGACTTTGGAATAACGATCACTCCAATCTGCATCTGTAATCAAAAGCCATAACACAAATTAATTTTAAACTGTTGGAAGAAATCAAGGAAGAGTGCCAAAATGAAAACTAAATATCGCCAGCAGAATGTAAAAGTCATGAAACGTAGCTCATGAGTGTACATTTTTATACAGAGTGTTTAGGAAACATGTGTACAAGCTCGGGCACGTGATTAGTGACCGGAAAAGAGTACGACTGATATAGGACACCCATGATCCATCTCAAGTACTAAGGGCTGCAGAAGCCCTTAAACCCGGACAACAAGCATATTGCGTGGGATATTAGCAAAGTACTTGCGTTAGAGGAACACAAATTGGTATATGGATTAATTAAAATAATGTCTTGGATAAAAGGATGGTATGGTTTGTCGTACACACCTCCATCATGTAAATAATAGGGGCTGACACCCTTTGCTTGCATGTAGCATTTAAACCGTGAGGTTAAAGTGATTGTCGATACCATTGGATGCAGCAGGACGTCGTAATTAGCAAATAAGCCCACCTAGTTACAACTCCCTAGGGCCCACCGCTTCCGTGTAAAATGCAAACGAAGGTTAGCAAGGCCATGGCCTGGTGAGGCCACACGTAATGCACCAGGTTTAAGCACATGCTGGTGGTATGATGCACGATGTTACGTGTCATGCCGGACGATGCCGCTGGTCTGCGGGTTTTCTCGGGGATCTCCCGTTTCTCCGCCCTTTCATTCTGAATGCCCCACCATTCACCCTTAATCCAGATATATTTATAAGACGATGAATCACCACCAGGTGCCACAGTGTACTGCAACTTGATTAGCCATGAGTTAGCTGATATAACTGTTCAGGACTGGAGCAATGTTTGTCATTGGCTAATTCTACAGTAGTATCCAGAAGGTGTAGGTGTCGTACTGGGTCAAGCCAGGCAGGGTGGTGGAGATATTAGTGAGTCCTTGAACGAAGCACTACAGGGGAAAGCACTAAAAAATACTTTGGCAGTACTTCTGGCTTTTGTCACTACGGAGTAAGAAATGAGATCTGGTGTTATATGGAGGATTAGCCCGTGGTTATTTCAGGATTAGGCCCAGTCTGTGGCTTCAATAGGAGTTCAAACAGCTAACTACTCCAGGAAAATTTTTACTACAGTATAATGAAGGCTCCAGTCCGAGTTCTTTCAGTAAGAAGGGTCCTAAGGTGTTGCAATGTATATTGATGTCTCGTCCAAACATCCAGTGCACGCCCGACCACATGGACCCAGATCTCGCCCTTTACGGCAAAATAAGAAGACTCTTATTCTACATGTGGTACTTCATGCCATCCTGGTTTTCCTCATAGACATTCAATTAGTGGTGCGCCAGACACATGAGTAAGGATCGAACACTGACTGCGGCATCAGTATCTGCCCTTAGAGAGAAGGCAGTAAAGGGAAAGAAAGGAAGGACGGCATGAAGAGTAATGTGTGAGGTAGAGCCACAATGGATACGTAACATTGCTCCTCCTTCCCACAAATATACGGCATATGTATCAAATACAGAATAACCATGCAATATGAAACCCCAACTTTGACTCTGATGTGTGTCTGTATGGTTGTAGCAGGAACACAGCAACCTTGGTTTTGAGCAGTTTCTGCAGTATTTACACATCAGTCCCATAAATTATCTACTGTATAAGTTAGAACAAGCACTTTTAGAAGTTTTCTCTATTCTCATCTGCAGCACATGCACGGTTCTTCCACAGTGGCTTGAAAAATAATCTTGACAGACAGAAGAATATCTAACCTTAAAAAACTCTGCTTCTAATGTATTTGTATGGATCCTACTCATTACTAGATATCAGCACATTATAAAGTAGCCACTTTCATCACATATTTTCATATTTCCACATAAAACAGTGTGGCATGAAAGGGGTCTCATAAATAGGCACCATCTGGATATTCAGCATGAGGTTTGGGTAATTATTTGGGCTGAGCGAACACTACAAGCAAGGACTCGAATATCACAACATGTATAGGTTGGAAGCTGGGTGATGTAAAGTAATAAACATTTTCTATATTTTGGAGGGGGAGGGGGTGGTAAAGAACAGGAAACGTGTAAAGACCAGGTTTACAGACTAACCAGAAGGCTGCAGTAGCTACAGAGGATGCAGTAAATTTCATTTATGGAATAATGTAACAACTGGTTTTTCTTTGCTCTGTGTTAATGTATGATTTAATTAATTGGAATATTTTCTTTCTTTTTGCACTATAATAATTTATGATATTCATATAGGTTTTAAAAGTATTATAATATTCCTTGGAGATGAGTTAATGTTTTGGTAATGTATTTGTCTATGGCTGAGCATACACCTTGCTCGCAGAAATAATAAAACACTGATTGATAGGGAAGAATGACGTGACTATTTAAAAAAGAGAGTTTGGAATGTTTGGAATAAAATATGGAACAGGAGTAAAAAGGTTCGCAAAAAGAAAGTTCTGCAAACAATATTGAAGTGATGTTTCGTTGTATATAAGTTAAATTATTTTGAAAAAGGAAAATTATAATTAATCACTGTCATGTATAAACAAACATTGTATTTCCACAAGAAGAAGTTGATTATAAATACGTGAAATTTGCAAGATGATGTAGCTTGCAGATATATTTGGAAGAAGATTCTGCATAATATTTAACGATTTGCAAGATTATAAAGAAGAGATTCCTGACAGCGGGAAGTCCCATATCATCGAGGATTCAAGAGTCAACTGGTGAGCTGCTGTACAACCGGGATCATTCTGCGGCGGATCGACGACGAAGCTCGACGCCCGCAAAAAAAAAAAGAGAGAGAGAGAGAGAGAGAGAGAGAGAGAGAGAGAGAGGAGAGAGAGAGAGAGAGAGAGAGAGAGAGAGGAGAGAGCGCGCGCGTGTGTGTGTCTACACATCGTTTGCCATTCCTGAAGTTGCAGCGTCAGATAAGTCCTATGCAACCTTATTAACACTAAAACTGGATCAGTGACGAAGTTGAGCTAATTTTATTGAAGTAATCCTTATAATGATGTTGTTCGCTCCAATACTAATAATTTATTAATGAAAGCTAGAAATTGTTTGATGCTGAATTTTTTATCATTAACATTGACACTGTATTTTGTTGTAATTTGAAATTTCGATTTTTTTGTAAATATTCATCAGAGAAGCATTTTATTTATAAACCATTAAAATCTTTTGAAGTTAATAATTTTAATAAAAGAAAAACAAATATTATAAAACTATTTAATATTAACTGTGGGACAGCTGATGGTAGAAATAAGAACCTAGCTGGAGAAACTGTTTAAATGAGCATATTTGTTGAAGTGAACAGTTTTAAAGTTTACTTCTTTAATTTGAAACTAGCTGTTACAATACTATGATCAAAAAATAAGTTAACCCTAATTTAAATATTTTGCTGCCCATTTTCGCCCTCATTTCTCAACTATGAATTAGTGTAGTAATTTAAGTGATGCAATTTTTTTTCTGTAATCTTTAGTGTATTTGTAATAAACTCCAGGCAGTTGTGATGTTTACTTTTCAGAATTTACTAGTAGACACGACAGAGGTCTAATATTAAAACTGTGGTTCTCTTGAAAAATTTAACCAGAACAACTCATTGTGTCATATTTTCCATCGATTTGTGTTTTTCTTAGTAAATGTGTATTTGCTCTCATTTTAAAGTTTACTACATACAGCAGGTTCACTAAATTTTGTGAGTTTCTTCTGAAGGCAGGGTCTAAACATATACTCAGTACCACCATTTATATGGCTGTTTACAAGATTAATATTTCAACTCAAGAAATAAAATACAGCATCGCCGTATTCGTATTCAGCAAAGATATGACCGATGTTATTCCACACCTGGGAAATCCCTGATCAGCCAGATCCAGGGATTGAACTTACGATCTCAGAGATGGAAGGCCCAAAACTAACCACTGATCCATCTGCGAGTGAAGCTAAACATGCGTGTCTATCATATATGAGTTTCTAAATATGTATGGGTTCATACTTTCTGGCAATTAATCATGATAATAACTTCCAATCATGTTTTCACTGTGGGACGTCTGAGAATGTTTCTTGCCTTATTTTGTTGCAGCAACAGAATACTGCACTACTTACCAAATAACGCAGGACGACCTGAGGCAAACTCTTTCCGTACTTCTTGCCTACTTCGACTAGTCGCTTGTCCTCCATAAGTTTGGGCACATCTTTGGGGGCGAACTTGGCATTGGGGGCTCCAAGAGGACTGTAAGCTGTTACTTGCAGACCATGCTCTTTGCAGAACTTGGTCATTTTCTTCTGGTTGAGGTATGGGTGGCACTCCACCTGGAATTAATTAATGGTAATCGCATATAGAAACACCCTCCCAGGTCCTGCTTACTTACTATCCTTTGCATTTGTTTTTGCCAAGAGAAGAGCCTCAGACACACATGCAATCCATAATTACATTATATAAATATTACAACAGCAAACATTTAATACTAACTTGACTATACACAGCAAAGCAATATGTAATAGTATTTGACGAACAATATGTTAAGCAGTAAAATATATGAGTGTATTGTGACACACTATAATATGTTCTGAAAAGTTTTTTAAATATATGTTTTGTTGTTGTTTTGTCTTTTTTAGAAGAATAACTTATATTTTTTTTAGTAAATATGAACAGAGTAACATATTAAAACTGCTAAAGAATTATAAATTGAAGGTATTGATATATGTAGATAATTTTAGGAAAACAAGGAACTAAGCTAAACAAAATAATTTTAAATGATGTATAGATTTCACACAATGTGTGAGCTTGGGTGCTCGCGATTTTAATGTGGCCATAGCAACAAAGAATGTATTGTATCTAATATTTAATTCTCGACGCATGTCAATACAGAGCTAAGTCTTATGTCGCAGGATCACTTAACTTCAGTGAAAGAACGATTCAAAGATCGCATATGGTTATATTGGCCAATATCTTTAAATGTGACTGAAAAATGGAAGAATTATTTACTAAAAACATTTTAGTACAGTCTTATGCTAATAGTTTTTGCCGAAAATTTCAGATTTTTAGTTTTGAAAACTGTTGGAGATTTCTCCTACAGACGAGATAAAGTCGCTTCTAAAAGCATTGGAACACACACATTGTACAGGCTGGTTACTAAGAAAGTTGTATATATTAATAAACAAAACCTACAGTTGCTGATGTGCACAAAATAAAAAAGCATCGGTATTCAAATTCCCCATCCATAAGAAATAAATACATTATAACCAGGGGCCCCTGTTTTTCACGAGAATATTTCAGGGCAAGTAGTGTTCCAAAACTAGTCTTAACCACCTGCCCACGAATAACGCACGATCAGTATCAGAGAAACTTAATTATAATTGGCTCACTCATCTAACAGACTTTTCACACCAAGGCAAGCGGCCAATAGCCAAAGGAAAGCTGCAAGTGTGCACATAGGGTATTGAAGTCTAATGTCCGCATAAATCTTTTCGCGAAAAACCGGTGGCCCTAATTATAACCAACCAAATCTTATTTTCTAAAGAACAGAAAATAATTGGCACATTGCTTAGCATGTTGGCTATAGTGAGTTACACATACCACCTTCTAATGCAGTGTTCACAGTGTTATGAGACAGTGGTCACCATAAGTCCTAAGCAGAAGGAACATTCAGTGTCTTTACGTGATCGAGCAGTGTTTCTCCATTCACAAGGGAAAAACAATCGCAAGATTGGATAAGAACTTTCTATCAGCTACAGTACGGCAAGGGCAATAATTAGCACATTCAAGAAGACTGGTGCAACAGAAAATCAGCATCGGGTTGGACACCCGAGAGTACTTACAGCCTGACAGTGTAGACTAATCTTCAATCTTGAGAAAAAGGAACTGTGTAAAAGTGTAGAATCAATTGCTTCTGACATCCAGCAAACATCCAACAAGAAGCTGAGTGCTCAGACTGTACGAAATATTTTGAATGGGGCTAATACTAATGGAAAACCTTTCACAGAGAGAAGCCATACATTCAGGAAATTAATGGCAAGAAACACTCGCAGTTTGCTAAGGAATGTGTCAACAAGTCGATAGAGTTTTCGAACACCGTCTTACTTTCAAATGAATCAAAGTTGAATTTGCTCAGATCCAAGGGAAAGAATAAAATGTAGTGCAAGCCTAACACAAAACTCCAATATAAACACATTCTTACAACATGAAGGTAGTGCTGTAATAGTTTGGGGATGTGTGGCTGCTTCTGGAGTGAGACATTTAGCTGTAATGAACCTATGGACCGTATGAAATACACATAGGTGTACGTAGCAATTTACACGGTAGTGTGCAGAAATTCGGACTTAATGGGGGTCTTTCATTTCCAGCATGACAATAACCCGAAATACACCGTCGGGAAAACCCAAAAGTGGTTACTACACAATGCTCCAGGAATGAGCATCTCGACGCACAAATCAGAAAACACCATTCTTCCGGGGAAAAAATAAAGTATTTGATAGAGTACTGCTGGAGGAATGTCTAAAATCACCCCATCAGTGACACAGAATTTGATCAAGAGCATGCCACGGTGTCTGTAAGGTGTTATAAATGCAATGCATACTTATTATATTAAAATGTGCATACTAGCGAAGGGTGCTGTTGTATTATGCATGCCAATACTTTCTGTTGCGTATAAAAGAGACATTTGTTTGCTATAATATATTTATTTATAATGGAGAGGCAATCTGTGAATAAATATATTTTATGTAATGCGCATCAACATCTAGTCTTTATTTTCTTAAATATATGACTTTATAGCTAGCCTCTAAAATGGGGATGTGCCGATACTGTTTGGGGATACTGTACGATTAGTATAGTCCCTAACACTCAATATCACAGAAGAAAAAATCTCACCTGGATTTCTCAATTTTCTCTGATTTCCTAATGCTATGCAATATACCGGTTACCATGTTAAACACTTATCCATCATTTGCACACCTGGTTCATGACCGGCTTTATGGTGGCCTTCTCCAGTACCCTGAGTATCTGCTGGGAGTTGAAGTTGGAAACACCAATGCTCTTGACCAGCTTCTTACGGACACACTCCTCCATCGCCAAGTACGTGTCCACGTAGTCGATATCCTCGGTAATGAAGTTGCCGTTTGCATCGTAGGGGAAGAAGTCATCTCCTTCCTGACACACAGACCAGTACATATATAAAGCTAAAACGACGTTACTGAGGAGATTAAATACCGCAAGCGGGGTTCATTTGTGTTGTGACAGTTTGTGCTGACTTTGCGACACAGTATTAAAAAAAAAAATGGTATTCTAATGTCTCCCAGTCTCAGTTAGATATTTCAGATATTTAGTGCTGCCAATTTAGCTACTGAACATTTGAAACAACCTCTGGAAAATGGAAAGAAAATTTAATATCCCTAATAGAGAAAAATATACTGTACTTATGAGTCACAAAATCACCCACTCTATTACAAAGTGACTCCCGGTTAAGGTTCATAACTTGACTGGCTTTAGAAGCAAAACATAAAACTTGGGGTACAAAAATACAGACTTCCTTTGCATTATTTACTTTTATGTTATTATTTTATTCCTTGTTATATTTGACATATACCTTTGCTGTTTCCACCCAAGCAGTGGTAGGGGCGAGGATGTTGAGTAAGTTTTACATTAAACTGCAATTGATGCCTCTAATTGTATGTTGAGAACATAGTTTCTTTTCTACTCAGTTCATGTTTATTCTATATATAACTGCCCATTCTGAAATACTTTAAATGATGGATTTAGTGAATAAAAAAAACACACACTTTCGACAAGGTTGAATACTAATTCATAATTTGTATTTAAATGTCAGTGAACTCCAAAACTTATTATGGTAAACTTTGTCTAACATATTCCCTATATCAATATTTCAGGGTAAAGCATGAAATGCTACTAACCATAAATTGATAAATTTTAAATTACATGTGATGCACAGATGTTCTTCTATTCCTCTTCCAAGACCCATCTGTGAAATAACAGTAATGTTAATTGAAAATTTGGAGAAAGGCGCTAGTTTGCATATTTTAAAATCAAATGATAAGTTCCCACAATAATCTAGATGAAGCCAACGACTCCTTTCCAAAAGGGCTAAAGTCCAAATTTTTTGACAAAATGAGTTTATAGTCGGAATAAGTATTTCAGAGGTCGGCACACCATTATACAACCAAAGAGCTCCAGTCTGGTTAATATGCATGTGTTAACCAAAGGCGTGAAAATGTCGTTCCTTTACAAATGGGCATCAGTCCTGGACTGTGGCCTGTCAGGAAAAGATCATGTTGGCAACCGTGATTTACTTACAAGATTAGATCAATATAATCATAATATATCTATAGGCATATTGGTAGGTAATCACTGCTCTGTTGGTCTTATGTTGAAGGCATTCCTAGTTTATTAAGGGTTATTCCGTTTGTATTAAATACTGAAAACAATGGGTGAAGATGATGCTTCAAGGAAGACGAAATAAATAATGCAAGTTACAAGAACAACATTATTAAAGTGGCAAGGATTAAAGTCGAGAGCTATGTCAATCACATAGGAAAGCAAATTGAAGCTAAAATAATAGGTGAGGCTTGCAGGTATGGTGTATAACCTGTACAATGTGCATAACTTATGTTTGAAACACAAAACAGTGCACAGGATTTAAAAAAAAAAAACCAATATGTTTAACATTGCAAACGCAAGCGAAAATGTTTTGAAAAAGTGTAGGAGAATGAACCTGTAAACATGTTCATACAGTTTCATGACATGGAGACAAAGGACGAACAGTATATGCTTATACAAGGGCTAATTGGTAAAATTCAATGCCTCCGACCAAGAAAAGAAGAAACTACAAGAACCAACAGTGGTACATTTAAGTACCACTTTTTGTGTAATAACGAATGACACGAAGTATGCTTGACATCATTCTTATTAATCATTTCCGTGTCAGTCAAATGTGTAAAACGAATCAGGCAGTGGAACATTGCAGGTAGAGTCCACAGGTTACGAGAGGTAAGCATCCCTGTCCAAAGCGACTTCCTAATGAAGTAAGAGATTCAGTCTGTGAGCACATACCGTCATTTCCAACCAAACACAGTCATTATAGTGGCCATCCTTTGAAGTACTTAAACGCACAGTTAAATGTCAAGATTATGCATGATTCAGTCAAGCAGAAACATCCTGATGTAAAGGTAAGTTACCAGTTTTATTGTAAGTATTTCAACGAAAATTTCAAACTCTCTTTTGGTCGATCCGAAGTCGATTCGTGTTGTGTTTGCAAGGAACCGAAGTTTAAACTGAGGAGTCCCCACCTCAATGATGCCAGAAAATGGGGTGCAGCTGCAGAACTTTGCATTCACATAAGGAGAATCAGAAAGTTTTATTCTAACCTAAAGAACGGACATGAAGTAGGTAATAAACATCCCAGTACGTTAGTAAGTGCAGTGGATTATATGCAGAATATACATTTGCCCATTAGACCAGTTCAGGAATTGTTTTACCTTAGGAAATTAACTGTAAATTTGTTCTGTGTACACTACATCAAGAAAAATACAACTAACATGTATCTTTATCATGATGATATTGCAGAGAAGAGCCCTAATGAGGTGTGTTCATTTTTGTTTGACTTTTTTAAACATGTACCCAATCACATAGACGAAATTAATGTAGATTCGGACAACTGTGGCGAGCAGAACAAAAATCATTCTCTCATTAGATTATTTTTAGCTTTGACTGATACAAGGCATTTCAAAAAAATAGTGCACTTCTTTCCAATCCAAAGCCATTCCTACCTGCCATGTGACAGGGACTTTAGTATGATCAAGAGAATGTTGAAAAAGAATGACCGTATCTACAAAATTCACCACATCACAGAACTCGTTGTATCTAGCAGTAATTCCCACAAGTTCACTGTTAACGAAATCCATGATTCATCTGCAATCGCAGATTACAAAACGTGGTGGTTGGACTACTACAAGAAAACCTGCCCATCTGAAGAGACTGCAGGACGTACAGTACCTCGAAATCATCAACAGGTTCAGTTGAATACACAATAATTTCATCAATTCATTTTCACATAAGAACTGACAGGTTGTGTCGTAGCTCATCATTTTATAAACAGCATTATACCACACACTTTCAGACTCTCCCATTCACGTTGTCCGCATAATCCTATACTGCCATCGGTACATGCTTTTCGAAGAAATCTTGTCATCGCCCACTGCGCAGCATGCCGATGATGCATGAACAAGAAAAGAGGCAGGGAAAATATTATAGTGCATCAGATATGTAGTAAACGTTTTACTGTTAACACTAAAATAACAGCATTGTTTGTGTATTTACTTGATATATGTATGTATTTTAAAATTTTATTGTGGTTAAGTATAAATTATGTATAATATTTTCAGAAAAAAATTACGTTTTTGTTCACAAGGGCTTACGTCCTAATTTTTGGGCACTTACAACAAACGTATAAAATATGTACCATGATCATTCTGTATGTAATATTACATATTCTTGCCATAGCTTTGATGTCACAATATTAATAATGGCATTTATTGGATTTTAGCACGACAGGACAATTTTTTCAACTTTTCTCATATTTTTAGTTTTTGGACGAGGCCGTTTTGGAAAGGACCGCTTCATTGTATATCCAATATAGTTCCTTGCAGAGCAACAACCTAAAAATAAAATACATTTAACCAGAAATAATCTAAACCTTTCTCTGTCAGGGGTCAAGATCTCGTACGAAGTCCGTTCTGCTAACCAAATAAAAAAAACTGTGGTACATTTTCGACTGGCAAAGCATACAAGACAACCCAGATTTTCAGCTATATTGAATCCATGACCTACCCTTGGACAATAAATGGCCATAGAAGTATCAGTCATATATTTGGTTTATACTATAATTCAGCATCAAGTCTACAAACTTTATTAAAAACTTCGCCTTTCTTGCATGACGCTGTATCACTAAGGAATTAAAAGTCTGAATATTTTTCGAAACCCGGACACAATCTCATCAAGTGTATGACGCCAGCCCGGGTTTCTTCAAAGACTTCGACATTTTTTAAAATGCTCCCATTTCCCCCAATCACTTCATTCCGTCGCTTCTCCATTTTGGGATTTCATTCCGTGTAATGTCTTCAAGGATGATTGTAGAAAACTGGTCCCACCCTCAAGCTACAGTGCATGTTATTAACCTTACCATAGGATAAACCCACCATAAAATTACAAATTTTCTTATCAGTTAATAACAGTGTCTAAAGAAATAACTGTATCCAACCCGAAAAAACATTCATTCATTGATAAGTAAACGGGTAATCCTATGGCATGTGTATCTTACGGTAGGATCGTACCCACTTTTGGGTAGGAACAGCAGTGTGCACCATCACCCTCGTAATTGTCATGGTGAACGAGATCCCAAGAAAGAGAAGTGACGGAATGGAGTAAACTGTGTTGGGGGGGGGGGGGGAGGACGAGAGTGCCTGAAGAAATCTCTGTGACCATGACAATATCTAGGTTCATATCCTGCACGGAACGGACCTGGATAACCGTGTTGTGAGATTGGCATGCAGTTTCATTGCACATACAGGACATCCAATGTTTTCCTTCGATTAATCAATGTAGTTGTGATTTTTACTTTAAAACGATAACCACCTTGAAGGCCACAGGCCAGTGCAGCAGGTAGAGGTCGAGATAGTCGAGGCCAAAGTTCTCCAGAGACTTCTTGAACGCAGAGAACACCACTTCCGGTCGATGATGTGTGTTCCACAACTGCAACAGTGTCGAAATGAGAGCGATGTAATAAATAACGTATTAAAACATATTTTTATTTTTAAAAATAATTTGTACACGTTAATCACACCAAGAAAGCTAATATGGGGGTAGTTTATAAGGGAAATAAATGACACATGGTCGTAGGAAAGGGGTTGCAAGGGGGAATTCATCCCCTCCTCCAATTCTCACTAGGAAGCGCCGCAAAAAAAAATTTGATTAAAATTAATACTTTATATATAGTTACCAAAAATGTATATCGATAATAATATTAAATAGTAATGTTTATACAGGTGTAAGAGTAGTGTGTCAAAATATGTGAATAGGAAGCAATGTGTGCTTATGTGTGTGTAAATATATACAGAATTGATTTAACAAAATTTGGGAGGGGCGCATTTTGCAGCACCAGGAGCGCCAAATATGTATTAGACCTAGGCCTTAAGAGTGGGATGGACCCCTCGATTTTGTGAGATAGTTGTTTGCGCGCATACGCGTATCTCGGTAAATAAATGTTCTGCAAATACGACTTTTTGTCAGAAAAGATAAAAAATCATGATCTATAACCGATATTTTTTTACTTTTGTCATATTAAGTGTACTGTTGGAGAAAAAAATCGTGAAAATGGTCAAATATGACATTTTTAAAGCTTGCCTACGCAGTTTCCTTAAGCTGCAAAAGTAAAATACAAAGATACGGGCGTAGTTTAATATGTGGTATTTCATCGCGTGTAATAAAACCCCACTGTTATACATCTAATTTGCACAGTACAGCGTTACGCCCGTATCACTCCCTCGCTTCTTGACCTTAACGAATATAGTTAGTGTGTTTGTTAGTGGTTTTGGCAGAATCAATGCAGAAATTTACCCCGGGGGATACCTTGTTTGCAAGACAAACGTGTTCAGTATGCTACTCCGGTGTCCCTGACACGTAACAATATTCTAACATGGCCAGATTTACACACAAAAGTGATCTTTTGTAAACAGCGTAATTTATTTTATGTACTGTAATACCGTCACGTACTAACAACTATTTTTTTTTTGCAATACTTAACGCACCTTACAAGACTTGTCTGGTAGTACATATACAGTAAAGAGTGGCTTGCATTGTAAAACAACGAGGGCATATTCAGAAAAACGGCAAGTCTTGGCTGTTACTGGACCAGGGAATGCGCTACTATAAACAGTAAGAATGATGAATTCCTTCCATTATACCAAATGCAAGATAGAGCTAGGGAAATTAATTTTTTCCTAACTTCGCTATTGTACCGCAGGTGGCGTTCGGTACTGCGGTGTGTGTGTTTATTGTATGTTTGTGCATATGTGTGTGTATATATATATATATATTTAACGTACTTTCTTAAGACGTAACTGACTCCCCCCCCCCCCCCCATGCGAAGCTTCATGCACTCGCAGCATTATGGGTGGAAATATACTCCGTTACAGCCCATAGCTACGGAGGCATGCTCGCTGAGAGGTAGCACAACTTTAGAATTAGACACAAATGTCCCGAGGACATATGTTATTATAGATCATTTAGGTTAGTTATTAATTTGCTTCCTTTCTTACAGGTTCTTACGATCTCTTATCGATCATGAAAAAACTAGTAAGTGTTGGCTCTGCCGACACTTACTGGCAGCTCACTCTTTTTCTTTTTAATTTTCAGGTTCTACTGGAGAATCGAAGGGGGAGGGGGGAGAGGCCCAATCTCGCCACTTCCCTCACCAGGGCAATGCTTACACCACGCTGGTTGAAGCCAGCGTGAAATTGATGAACTCCAAATAAAGTGCCCCCTCTCTACTAGTATTTCGTCTCTACTAATAAAGAATGTTATCCAATATCTCTCTCCCGTAGCAATTCTGATTAATGCATGTAATAATTTTGAATTCTATCCTGCCGACTGGGTTTTAACGGTGTCTATGCCAGTTTTTTTCCAGTCTCTTCTAGTTATAGCTTAGCTATAAGTACACTTAGGGAGGTTGTCATGGCCCCAATCGCTGGCCATGACTGCACAATCCCTCTTTACCGCGATGCATGCTCCTTGCACGATTCCCTTCCCTTGAAGGAGTAAGGGGTTAGCCCTGAGACGCAATTAGCTCCCGTCTTAACTACCGGGCTTTCACCTAACACTTAGTTATAACGTAGTTAGAAAAAAAAGACGTAACAGAATACACTAAGATCGTTATCCGTGTAGAGACATAAAATACACCGCACACACGTACAAAAACTATGCTGTAAGTTTTTATTTTAGACTTAGACCAGGTTCCAACTTGGACGTGTGCTTTACTCTTTCTTTCCACACACACATCTGGCACACACTAAATGAGTTGAGACGTGTGCCCTCTGAGCCTCCAGCATTACTTCTCTGACAGGAAAGGAAATAAATGGAACATCGGTCGCCCTCCAATTCCTTGAATAAACTTGAAAGTGTTATTTTAAATATAAGTTTCTTGATTTTACATATTTTTGCATAGTCAAAACTTAACTGTTATTTGCAAAGCAGATTTAATGAACGCTGCACACCTAAGCTAGACTAAGCTCGAAAAATATCACATCATAATTTTCTGTGTTCCATTATAATACGTAATATTGTTGATACCATACATCTTACGGTCATGATAAGCACGTTAAGTCCATAAAATATTTATAGCACTGTTGGACACGCAAAAAAAAATATAGGTCTGAAAATGCCAGGCTAGACTTTAAAACATCATGGCTGCCACACTGAGTGCGAGAGCCAGCAGCGAGTGTACATCGTCGTTCATTCTTCCTCTCGAGCTCTGGCCTTCGAGTTGGGTTAGCAGAGAGGGCTCTTTGTGACGTCAAGAGTGCGCGAGAGAGCACTATTTTGGCGAGTTGCGACAAGGCCTATGTATTAAGGGGCCCCAGACATCCTTAAGTTTATATCTCCTGAGCCCGAGTCAGCTCTTGGTTGTTCTTTACGGGAATAATACCTACAGACCTACATATCATCCGGACCTGGCTCATATCACACGTAACGTCTACCGTAGGATAGGGTGACTTTGGCCCTTGGGGGTGACTTTGGTCCAAATATTGGAAAGCATTATTTTCTTTCTTAATAATTAGAAATGAAAATTTTTTTCCGTGTTGCTTCTGGTAACTAAACTACAAAACGAATAAAGCACATTTTTTTCTAGCAATTAAAAAAGGAAATAGGTTTACTTAAACTTTAGATCAAAGTTACTTCTAAGGGCCAAAGTCATCCTGTCTTATGGTGTGTTCGAACACTTCGAGTCATGTTGGAATAGTAACTGATAATTGTATTTGCGTATTGGAGCAAATAAAGATTACATAAAAAGCTATGATCTTTATTCATGCTGAGTAACTCCGTGTCTGCGACCTTGTGCAAAGTTCAGGCCAACAGACAATCTCTAGTTTGCTATTGAACCGTGATTTTCGTGATAAGGACACTTGAGTAACTTTATCGTATCATGGTTACCGTACTTTTCGGAAACAAATGTAAATAGGCTATATTTTAGATAAGATAAACAATTTTTTCAATCTCATTTTTAACCCGGCCAGTTCTATCTACAAGAACTGGACTGTAACGCAATGTGACTACGAAGTGCTTCAGTGATGAAAATTAAAAGAATTATCGTTATATATAATATAAGTAATTATAAATTCACGAAAGTCGAGCTGTCTGCTGCTTTGCGAATGCTACATCTATCTCATCTGTTCACTTTTGTTAATGACTCGGTTTAGTGTAGATCTATGGAATAAATAACATTGTATGGTAAAATATAAATTAACACTGCACTAATAAAATATAGCTTCTTGACAAATGACAATTCAAAGTTGTCTGTCCTTCGCGCATTCAACTTCACGACTTTATCTTAATACTAGTGACACGCCCTGGTTTCGCTCGGGCGAGATTTAGAAATATGCCGTTGTTTAGGTTTACAGTAACTATATACACGACATGCTTAAGGTAGCCAACATATCTAATTTGATAAGTATTAATACTGTGTTGTTCAAAAAGTCTTCGTAAGTGAACCTCTAATTTTAATCAAATTTTAAAAGACAAAAATGGCTACTGTCGGTCATCCTTAATAGATATACACATGCTGTTGTGGACATTTCTGTAGACCTTATTGAGATCTACAATTCTGTAGGACATTAATTTGGTGCATCTCTTATGGTTTAGTCAGCGCAAGCCATGTAAGCGCCCGAAAAGCAGACTTTTCCAACTTTATTATAAAACGTCGACATTTCTCTACTATACTTACGCAAAATATTAATGTATTATACACCTACACCTTCCCCGAGAAACTCTCTAAATTATCGTGAAAACTGTATCAAAATCAATCAAGTAGTTTAGAAGCCTTATCCGAATAAACAGACACACCCGGCCGGGCGACTTAGTTTTATACTATTTATAGATAACTACTACACTCACAGTTGTAACAGTCCTGTTTCCTAAACAAGATTCGAAGACACGAGGAAAGGCGTAAATTATGTAATTCCCATCTCAAAAATACACATACAACGAAATCGACCCCATATTCAAGTACGAGGAGATGCAAGCAGTTTGTCGTCTTCCCGAGTGGCCCTGAAACGGATTTCACACCTCATTTTACCTGAGCTTGAAGCAGCATTCAAACTATGCACTTTTTCTCTCACCACAATAATTCCCTTTAAATATAACCGATGTGATTAAACGGCGCATAAAAATGTACATTAACTAGGAGCCGAGATAGCATGCTGTCGGAAGACGTTAGCGGATGAATTTAATTGAATTGTATTTGCACTTTGAAAGCTTTGAGATCTTTTACTTCCAGTCTTACTATTCAAGTTTTACGGAGAGTGACAATGTTAAGGCACATTTGATCGACGTGGTCATTTGTAGTCAGGGATTCAATGTTCTTAAATTTTCTCCTCTCACTATTGAGCCATGTGCGTTAAGAATAAGTGCGTATAAACTGAGTTATACTTAATTGGCAGCTACGTGCAGTTGAAATATTGGGCTTGAAGGAAACTCTATATGCTGTATATATAAACCCTCATCAAGTAACGTATTAACAGAAGTGAATGTGCGTGCTAGGGTTGTTTAACAGCTCTTTTTTTTCCCCTGTCTTTAACGTATCCTTGCAAAGCCACAAGTAAAAGTAAAGACAATCATGAACGTAATGAATAATACGCATACCACTGCGAAATCGTAAAAAAAAAACCTTGTCTGTAAACAGAAACCTCAGCTGCGAGTGGCAAAGTGATCAGCCAAGAAGGCAGCTTTGGGTCCATTAGAAAAGTTGGCGTGGCTCCTGCAATTAGGATCACTCAAAGAACTGTGTCTCAGTTTGCACACACTCACGCGAACACATGTGAAGTATGTGTGCATACACATGTTCAAGAGTTATCATAAATGCATTTATGATCATTCTTGCACGGGACATTCTTTACTATACAAAGTGGTGAACATTAAATTTCTTCATTCCACCCCTGCCCATCAGTGACAAAAAAAAAACTGCTTATTTCAAACATTCTACATAGTGTTAAGTTACACCCAAATTCACAAGTGCACTACAGATTGAAATCTTAATGACTGTCAGGCTGCCGCTGTGATTCCTCGGCTTATCTCGGAACACTTCAAGCAGTATCTGTTTTTAATCGGATGATGACGCAAGACAACAGACAGCACACAAGCGCGTCAAGAGGTGGCAGATATCACGTGGTTTCCAGACAGTTTCCACACAAACAAAATCAACAGCCGGGTTTTTAAGACGCTAGCATTTGGACTCAAGTCGTATACTATTAATGTCGCTCATTGGCACAGTATAAAAACCGATATTAACAGTTTGCTTATTTTCCTGCTTTCACATTTTCGGGATACATTGAGTAAATAATTATGAAACTAACTAAAAATAACAAAATTAATTAATTCTCCACATATTTTTGTTTAAAAAGTGCGTTTATTACGAGACGCTGCTGCGAAGATTACAAGTAATTATTGTAACCTATGGAAATATGATATAGTCTATTCACAGTTTCTTCACACTTTTTAATCAAACATTTGGAAAAATCACCCAATATATTACATATTTCGTTGTTTTCTAAACGTGTCATGTATGACAAGCGTTTTAGTTTACACAAAAGATACCTTATATTTGCTTAAATAAAACTATTGCTAATATTCCATCTATAAATTAAAATATTTCATCTATAATTTATATGAATAAAATCATTGAAAAAATACTGTAGGTGCGTTGGTATTGTCTAGTAAGAAAAAAGTTATGCATAATATTATTATACTGAGCGCGCACGAATGTGGTGTAATTTTATAGCCTTGGTCAAACTTTGTTTGCACGAGGCGGAGTAATATCCTGGAAGTAGAACATTAGTAGGGCTTCAGAAAAGTTGAAAATATCCGTGAATGGCCTATACTTTATCGTATGAAAGGGATATAATATGTTTCATTTGACCCCTTATCTCACAAAACCTTGCCACTGGAATAACTACTGCTCGAATAGATATATGTAGTACGCTACTTTTTTTTAATTTTAACTACGTGAGCATAAAATATAAGGGCATGTCTATTTTTCCTTGGTGGCAGGAATTAAACTGAACTAAGCGGCCACAACGGCAAGGGGCGTGTTTTAAGATTCATATTTACCACCCCTTCTCAAACACTGCAACCCCCCACTCAACCCGGTTCCTGCCAGTGAACATTCGCCAGTGTTCATTTAAATGAGCAGCAAGAACAAAACTAGACGATGTTTTGCTCTAGCCAATCCTGGAGAGTAGACGGGGAATCTTTAACACGTGTCACTTGCGTGTGATTCGGTATAGGCGCCCGCTTTCTCGGAGACACTTCGTAAAAGCCAGTCGAAAATTATGGAAATACGGTTAGTGTTAACGTAAGCAAGTGAGACAGTGTGTATCAGTTAAGTTCCACCAGTATCGTTGTGAAATGAACACTTAGATGACCATGCACTTATCACTAAACACTCCCTCGTTAGAGCATTCTCCAGTGTTAGGCTATCAATGCCATCGGCGGGGTCATCACGTCACTTACAGGCGCTGCCCGAGCTTGTGGTTATCTATGCTTGCTTTTCGATTTTGTTATGTTTTCCTTAGCTGAATGACGCCCTCCTGGCCATGGTTTCCACGGGTTATCTGCGACTACTTCCCGTGTGTATGGTTCCAGATCGTTGAAGTATTGGCACTACCTTAATTAAAGTAGGGTTTTGTTTCCGTGGTATAGGCTATTCACAGTAAAGAGGGAGCACTTTTTAAGGCTCTATTATTTTCCTTTCAGCCAATTTATATATTTTTCGCCACTTTTTAATATAAACATTACTGTGTGACCATTAAACACAGTATGTACAACTCACCACTCTCAAAAGTCAACGTCTGGGGCTGCAATATAGTATATCTATTAGTGGCTAATGCCTGTTGGGAGGGCCTTAAAAAGTGCTCACTTTATCGTGAATAGCCTATAGCGAAGTTCGTGTCAAGAGAGTGGCTGGCACGCGTCGAACCCGTGCGGAATGACAGAAGATTAACTTTACGCTGGCCATTTTTGAAGAATGAAGCTGGGAGCCCGTTTTCAACGCGTTCGTGAGTGAAGTAGTTCTTAAATAGTATTTGTGACCGGCGGATGTATATTTTGTACTACGTCACCGCGAGTTCAGTCGCACGCGCGTAATCGTATGCAAGTTCAGTATTTTGTACAGCAGCAAGAAGGCGAACATGTTTAAGAGTGAGGCCCTATTAGGATTTAGCACCCCAATTGGTAGAACTTCTACTGTCGATCAATTCACTTTCCCAGTCAGTGGTCCTGTCAATTTATTTTAGAAAGATTTGAATGAGCTAGATTTGCGCAACCACTGCCAAAGCACGTCACTCTTAAAACCTTAATCTCCCTTTCAATAAAAAAATCAGTCCATCAGTAATTTGCAAATTTATAATTTATACCGATCTCTTAATTTGGCAGTTATTTATAAATTCGCGTAACTGAATAAATATATACGCAAGTAAATAACTATACATGATTTTATTTCAATAACACGTTGTGGAATGTGATACGTTTTAATGTACATGAAACAAACGACAATGTTTATATGCTTTTTATTAGCAATATTCCTTATTCATTCCTTTATGACAATAGTCTCGTGGAAATGTTTTACCAGTATTGTATAATGTAATGCAGACTACAACTTTGCTCGATAGATAGCATCATCGCAGTAAAATGTTCACGGTAAAATGAGCACTTTTGAAAGCCCTGCTTAAGATCTACTTTTCCATCAATTTGTATCAATCCGCCATACACAACATTGACATTACCATGGGCCTAGTAACTTTATTCATTCGCCAGTCAAGTGAAACGTGAAATTGTTGGAAACCTGAAAGTTTTACTTACATACCATTTCGTAGTCTTAATACACGTAGTGCAAAAAAAAAAAAAACATCAACTTGATCTGTTAATAAATAAAATGTTAAACTAATAATAAAAACTCAAGTCTTAGAACTATTTCTCTTGATTTCCTGCCAGCTTAGCTGGTAGCCTTAATGCCGGTGTGCACGGTAGCATTTATGTAATTAACGGGAAGCTACGTTTTTTTTTTCAAATGTTGGTTACAAAAGTGCTCACTTGACTGTGAACAACCTATATAATCCATTCACGGTTACTTCAGACTTTTCTGAAGCCCTGCTAGAGTTCTACTTCCAGGATATTCCTCCGCCTCGTGGCAAACCAAGCTTAATTAAGTCTAGAAAATTACACCAAAGGACAACGCGCCGAATTCGATGTGCACTCAGTTGTAACGATATTTTGCTTGAGAACTATTTCTTACTAGGCGATACCAACACACGTATTTTCTCACTGTTTTTATTCATATTAATTATTAATGAAATACTATAATATATAAATAATATACAGGTAAAACTCCAATTTAACGAAAAATACGAAAGGTACTTTTTCATGTTGCAGAGGTGTGAAACGTTTGTGATACATGCTATACTTAGGAGGTAACTAAACACGTCATGCATGGGGTGATTTTGAAAATGTGTGATTTCAAAAGTGTGAAGAAACCGCGATATAGAATAGTAGGTGAATAAGTGGTTCGTCTACAGAAGCGTATGTTCACTAGTCACGGCAACCGCTGTCCACATTTTAACCCTGCTTGTGTTCTTCTTTTAGCACGCTACGTATTCTTCCGCCTCACGCAAACACTATATGCCCGTCTGCAATTGGATTTAGCCATGGGACGTGGACGTGCTCCAAGTTCCATGCCAAGTGACGTGACGCAGTCCGAATATACCTGTTTCTTACTATAGTGCGTCTCACTCTGAGATTGCAGTGGGTAGCTAATCAAACAATTATATATTTATACACTACTATACAATTTGACCATTTATGCTATGTCATTTTGTATGTATGAACTATTCTCTCAACACAGCATAACTTTTTGCCTGTTTAAAATAGCTTGCTATCTGGAAACAGAGCGTGTCATGGACACTTTACTGCAATCTAAGTGAGACGGACTATAGGCGCCGGCCTGCCGTGGCGCAGTCGGCTGGCGCGCGGGCGATTCTGGGCTCGAATCCCAGATAAGGCATCGGTGTTAGTTTAAGTTAGGTCTTAAGTTGGTTTGCAAACCGTCCCCTGATAAGCCGCCAGGCATAACACCGGGGGAAGTTAATAAGCCCTTTCCAATTCCAATTTCTCACTAGGCGTTACAAACACACCAATTTTCTCCCTGTTTTATACATATTAATCATAAAAGAAATATTATAATTTGTAGATAAAATTTAACTAGAAGTAAGGTACTTTTATGTTAGCACTAGAATAGAACTCTTGAGATGCACGTCATATTTAGGAAACAACAATACACGTCACACATGGGGTGATTTTTTAAAAGTTTGATCCAAAAGCGTGAGGAAAACGGCGAATGGACTATGGTTGAGGCACCTTGCTGGTAATGAAGAGGTCCTCCCTCTTGACCTTGCCCTCGGCGATCTTGGAGCGGATGGCCCTGCCGATCTCCTTCTCGTTGTCGTACAAGAAGGCGCAGTCGAAGTGGCGGTAGCCCGCGTCGATGGCGACCTTCACCGCCTCCTCCACCTCTCCAGGCGGCGCCTACAACACCAACACTGCGTCTATAGGCTGTTCACGGTAAAGTGAGCACTTTTTAAGGCCCTTCTGCAGTTTTCCTTTCATTCAATTTCAATCCTCCTGCTGCTTTTTAATGTAAGCATTGCAATGTGACCAAATAATGTACCTTATACATTTCACTACTCTGAAAATTGAACGCCGGAGGATGCATAAGATATATTTATTTGTGTTAACTGCCTGTTGGGAAGGCCTTAAAAAGTTCTCACTTTACCGTAAATAGGCTATACCTCCCTGTTCCTATACAGAATGTCAGGTAATTCGCGGATACCGACTGAACCATACGAATCTGTGATCGAAACTAAGTAGAAAATATTCTTTGGTAAAAAATGCTTAAGACCCTTAGTTTACGAAAAAAAAAAAAAACACATGAAAGGTCCGAAAACCATAGAAGCAAACATGTGATATTTAAAATACATAAAAGAGGTGATGGGGCAAGGCTGCAACTAGTGCATCGGTCGTAAGGCATACGGCAAGCGATCGAGTTGTGGTCGGTAATGCCAAAGAGGTCATGGAGTTCACATGCAGTGAGTACCCACATGTCATGGCAATGACCATGGGTGCATCCGGAAAAACGTATTGCTATGGGCAGACCGAACTTCGAACACCTGCTATGAAGTTTCGACGTTTTATATGCCTATGATGTATGCTGTGCTCAACATGAAATAGTCATTTTACCTACGTTAATGTCGTTTTGTATGCCTATGCTGTATGCTGTGCTCAACATGAAATAGTCATTTTACCTACGTTAATGTCGTTTTGTATGCCTATGCTGTATGCTGTGCTCAACATGAAATAGTCATTTTACCTACGTTAATGTCGTTTTGTATGCCTATGCTGTATGCTGTGCTAAACATGAAATAGTCATTTTACCTATTTTACCTACGTTAATGTCGTTTTGTATGCCTATGCTGTATGCTGTGCTCAACATGAAATAGTCATTTTACCTATTTTACCTACGTTAATGTCGTTTTGTATGCCTATGCTGTATGCTGTGCTAAACATGAAATAGTCATTTTACCTATTTTACCTACGTTAATGTCGTTTTGTATGCCTATGCTGTATGCTGTGCTCAACATGAAATAGTCATTTTACCTATTTTACCTACGTTAATGTCGTTTTGTATGCCTATGCTGTATGCTGTGCTCAACATGAAATAGTCATTTTACCTACGTAAATGTCGTTTTTCTCGTAAACAAAGGGCTTTACGCTTTTTTGTTGACCAAAGAATATTTTATATTTAGTTTTGACCACAGATTCGTGCGGTGCAGTCCGTATCCGCGAATTACCTGACAACGTGTATACTCTTTCAAAATTAACCAGGTTTCATACGACGTGTGTGGATATGAGTGGAAAAACGTGCGCGAGATGCTGACCTTGCACGAGAATTTCTTGCAAAAGATCGTGTGCAAGGCACATCTTGCACAAAATGAGAAGATAGAACACGTCCTATTTTATTCGTGCAATACGATGCCAGTTAAAAAATATATTATTGGAGTTCAGACAGTGTGCTGAGAATTGTATATATAGGCGGGATTGCTTGAAGCAAATACATATACCTTGTTGAAGTAAGCACCTTCATATTTTATATTTTAATATCATGGCTATCAACTAATTTTGATGCGAGACAGTATTTGCCTTATTTAGCTGCGTGTGAACTTGTTTCGGACGAAATTAAGTCGGCAGTCTCATACGAAAATTTTCGTAGGACATGTTGCCCGAAAGTCGAAACACATGTTGCGTCGTGTGAAACCTGCTTCACGGAGGCCACCTTCTTACAGTTCTAACGTAGTGCCAATGTAGTTGCTTTGATGATTAACCTCCCAACTTAGCTGTTCGGATACACGACAGCCATGCTGTTTGGTTTTTTTTTTTTTGTCAAATTAGACAGAAGAAATCTTGAAGAACCCTGTCTAACCCAGAGAATACTGTCTTTTTTTGTCAAAAAGCAGTCTTCGTAGCTGAGACAGACTATATCAACACTGCCTTTAAAAGAGCCAACTCTTCCCTTGGCCCGGTTTTACTCCAGTACTTATCACCAAGGGCCATAATATTCACAATAATACGTTTTAGCCTACTTTTGGAAGTAAATACACTATCAGCCAAAAAGTAATTGGGCACCGTGAAGATAGTAATTCAGTACGTCAATTGACTTGTGTGGCCGCCATATGCTGCAGGCTGGTGTAGAACCAGTTAACAAGGAGATGTCATGAGGTACAGAGCTATCGGACTTCGATAAGGGCGTGATTGTGGGCTGCCATCTCAGTGGGCTGTCTAGCGGGGCGATTCCACGGAAGGTAAACAGGCCCAAATCAATGGTCGCATTCGTCCTGCGTAAGTGGAAGGTTGATTGGCATTGTGTCAATGCTGCACGTTCTGGGCGACCTCCAATCTTGACCAACAGAAATCGCAGAACCCTGAAACGTGAAATTGTCAAAAATAGGGCACAACCCATGGCTACCATCCGACAGAAGTTTCATGCAGCAACAGGAGTGTCGGTTTCCATTAGAATATTGCGTACAGAGGCCCACAGACTTGGATATTTCGGAAGAGCAGCTGCACATAAGCCCTATATCACGACAAGCAATAAAGTTCGGCGACTCAGGTGGTGTTTAGACCGTCGCAACTGGACACTGGAGCAGTGGAAATCGGTTCTGTGGAGTGATGAGTCGAGGTTTACATTACTCCGGTCTGATTGACGCGTAGGCCTGTGGGTGTGGCGTCTACCCGGGGAACGGCTTCTACCGGAGTGTATAGTGCCAACTAGGAAATTCGGTGGTTGTGGTGGAGTGATAGTGTGGGGCTGTTTCACGGTCTTCGGCGTAGGACTGCTGGTGTTTGTCTGTGGTAGCATGAACACAGAGGCCTATTGTAACATTCTGGATAATGAAATGCTCCCAACATTGTGGCGTTTTTACGGAATTGACCCGTGTTACTTCCAGGGCGATAATGCCAGGTGCCATGTTTCAAGGGCTACTATGCAGTGGTACGCCGACAACAAGGAATGGCGACGAATCCCCGTGGATGTCCTGCAAACACTCGTAGAGAGCATGCCAGACAGGGTGGCTGCTATTATAGCCGCAAGAGGTGGCCCTACGAGATTCTAACTGGATGGCAACCACTGAATAAAAACATTGTGGACAGGTGCCCAATTACTTTTTGGACGATAGAGTACAAGGCTTATATGAGATCAGTTACCCGTCTGTGTCTTTACGACTTTAAAAATCTGGTTTGTCATGAGGCATGGTTCTTATTGAATTATAATTTTGAAAGGACATATTGCATTTAATCTGCTCTTAATGCTATTCTGTTAAATATGTAGTCAGTTGGAAAGCATTCACACTGACCCTAACACACATTCCCATAGCCATGTCGGGGGTTGGACTCGAAAAATCACCAGTTCGGCCTCCTCGACACGTGATCGCATTCCATCAGCGATTACTCACGGACAATAGCGAGTATGCCTACGCTGAAGGGGACTGAGAAGTGAAGCAAGGGGAATTATCAGCTCCAATTTTCGCAGATACTGTTTGTTGGAGATGCTCAGGAAGAGCACATTACCTCTTTAGGACTGGACTGGGTGGGGTAAGGATAGTGGCGACGGGTCTTGAGGAGGGGGAGGGGAGGAGGAGGAGGTTGGATGGTAACAGGGGCAACTGTTTCCCCAACTTAATTTGGGGGGCTGACTCCCCCCTTTCCCCATAGTTTTGCCTTACCAAAATATAATCACAGTTCAGTGCTATAACATAACATATAATTAAATTGGCAAGGATTGGATTGGAGGGGTAGTCCTTTCTTGGGTGAGTGAAGATATTTGGGCGGCTCGTAACAGCGAAGTCTTGAGAGCCGATGTGGGTGATTGAAGTGAGTATGGAGCGGTGCCGGAATGAAGAGCGGAGGAAACTGGAGATCCCCGAGAAAACCCGTTGACCAGCGGCATCATCCGGCACGATTCCCAAATGCAAAAATCAGGCGATCCGGCTGGGGATTGAACCCAGTTAGCCTTGGTGGGAGGCAAGCAGGTTAGCCGCTTAGCCACAAGTCCCCCTTTCTTTGGCCCAGGCTTGTTATAGTCAAATAACTCCATAAAACTATTGGTAATATAATTTCTGCAATCTTCAAGGCGTTTGTTTCGTCATTTAACGTCAGGGACGCCATTTTAGTTTTTTTTCCCTCCGTGTTTTAACTATTAGAAAGCAAATTCTTTTCGTATTTTTTTGATAGAAATAAAATTCTTCGCGTCAGCTACATAAAGCAAAAATGTCATTTAGGGACTAAAAAATACACGAGACAAAAGAATTGGAGAATTTTATGCAATACTATCTCCATAGTCACCGAGAACGAACCAAAAAAGAATTTTGCAGATAAGTTGGGGCGGTCCACAGTGATGTACTAATTGTACCCTCCCTCCTACCCTCTCACCAACTTACATTTTCGTTCATTCTGGTGCACGTGGCTGTGGTTCCAGAATTATGATTGTTTAGTTTGGGGGGGGGGGAGCGGAGGCTTCCAGGAGGTCTGAGAACATGAAATTTAACCGGGATAGTTTTATAATTTATCTTAATAGCGTTTACTTTATCGACGTTTGCTGGAAATAAGGTATTAAATGAGAGTTTGATAAAATTCAACTAAATTCAACATTTCTTAGTCTTACCCATTATTTTTCTTTCCTTAGTTTCGTCCATCTTATCTCATGACTTTCGATTTCACTCCTGTGGAATTTTAACCTTTCCGGTTAATTGTAGTAATTTTTATTTTATTTATTTTCTTAAAGCAGGCCTGTCCAAAAGGTTTCTTTCTCAGGCTGTGTGAGGGCCTCGGTAGAATTACCAACCTCCCAACCCTGGCATGTCCGTAGTACACTTCGAACGTGCACAGTTGTTTTGTCGCCCTCACGGATTCCAGTGGAGTAATTTCAGCGCAACACGCACAACCGTACGACGTGCATTTACCGAAGCATGCGTGAGATTAAGCTTTACGGTTATAACGTAATGCATTGTAAACGATGGCGAAAACCATGGGAAGCCAAACTCGAAGATAGCCAGACCGGGAATCGAACCCGGTTCTTTGTTTGGTCGCCGAGTGCGGCGGAGCAAACGACTTACTGTCAACCGCAACCCGAGATATGAATATTACATACACTTCATTTTTCCAAGTTGTGCTATCTTACTACACAAAACGAAAGGTAAATGAGTATGCACATATTCACATTTAATGATAGCCAATTCTATTATCAGTATATGTTTACCAAATTTCCTCCACCGGCCTTACACCTACTCTATTGTGATACTGATTCCTTGGTGTATTCTGTTGCTTGTGACATTTATAAAGTAATTACCCCAGATTTAAAGGCGCAGTTTGAGACATCCAACTATGCACACAATAACTGACAAAAATTCTTCCACGAGAACAAAGGCCATACAGGGTTATGAACGCCGAAAGTGATGTCGCATCATCACACACCTTGTGAGTTTATGTACCAAGCTTTACACATACATTGTTGTAAATGAGCAGTGTATTCATAAAGCAAAGGGTGTAAAACCTAACTTGTTGCAATCACTCAGGTACAAGGATTATCGAGATTGCCTCGAAAAGTGCATAAGGGTTTTGAGGACCCAATATCAGTTCCATTTGTGTACTCACAAAGTCTATACTGAACACATAACCAAGGTAGTGTTATCAGGTATGGACGATAGGCGATACAATGAGGTAGATGGAGTATCGACCTTACCTTGGGGCACTACAAATCCCTAAATGATTTTTTTTAAATTTCCCCCCAATAATAGTTACACCACCACAATAAATACAGCCCACCCACAACACCACAACTACCAGCACCACACCACCAATGGCATCCATCTGCCACCACCATATGCACCTCCTGTTCCACAGCCAACATCACATCTATCTACAGCTACCTACAACATGTACAGATGTCTGCAACTCTTTGAACCCCTGTTGCATAATCATCAATGCACCTGTCTGTTTTCCTAACTGTAAGGCATGACATAACTCCAGTATCAACTCTCTTGATACAACTTTCTTCGATCCAATTTCCTAGCCATTTTTAAAATAAGAAATTAAATGCTATTCACAGTGTGATATAACATCTTTATCATTGAGATCTGGAATTTATGTGCTTGTGTGTGTGTTGTAAGCAGTCATTTGGCATGTGTGAGAGTCTGAAAATAAACCCGAATGTGACTCATTAAAAGAATGCTCATCATTTAGTGTCTTAACGAACACAACATCCAGCTGTGTCGATAATTTTATATACGTAGGAAAGAAACGACCTCTAAATCGATCTAGTTTGTAAATTTATTTTTAAAACCATTTTTGATTTCTGTATATATATTTTGTGTTTCTTAATATTAGAAGATTGTATAATAATAGTGTTAATATGTATGAATGCTGTACATAAATTTTTATTAGAATATTGTAAATATAGTGATAGGTATTTTGTTGCTTCTTTTCTCATAAATGTGTTTAAAATTTTTGAGAATTTAGTTCTTAAATTGTCTTCTAGTTCTTAAAATGTTTGTAAAATAATACCCTTTTTCTTAAAATTATTGTTTTAAAATGTATTTTATCGTTTAAATGTTTATAACATATGAATTCTCTTTTAAAGTTTCTTTGTAAATATTTACTTGTTTTTGATAAAGTCTTTGATAAATGTTTGTTGTATATATTAACTTGACCTGGTGAAACATAAAGATAATGAAAAATGTTTGTTATGAAGTAAATTTTGTATGAGCAATTGTAAATATTTTTAAAGGATATTTTGGAAAAAAAAAAAAAAATCGAATAATTTTTTTTACATTAAATAGGACTAATATATCTTTTTATTTATTAGTTTTTAATTCCTCGTGTCACAAATTTTTTTATATCTTGTTTTGTGAATGATGAGTGGATAAAATTTCCTATTACTAAAGTGAAGTTTGAAAAAATGTTGGTAAACAAGAAATGAGTCGGTGTGTAGCATTCTTCCCCAGGTAGGCGAGGGCTTGCTCACTTTCATGAGAAATACAAGTTTCTCACTTCAGTCTTCGTGAGGGAGAAAAATATTTGTTTATAAATTAAACCAGGAATTCCATCAAAGAAACTTGATGAAAACATCTTTGAAGGGCTGAAGGGGAAATATAATTACACAAGTGTTTGAGAAAATTTAAACATATGAATGAATTTAAAAAGAAACGAGGGAATTTGTAGCATCTTGAGAAAACCCCATCGGCCGAAGCTTAACACAATGTGGATACACGAAAGGGAAAGTCGTTTGACAAAAAAAAACCTTTTCAGAGCCAGGTAGAAGAGCTCTTAACACCCTAGCTAGACGAATCTTCCAAGCTGACCTTCTAGTTCTACAGCAGCGAGTGGCAGACTGCATCGACTTTTAATTTTAACAAAAATATTTTATCACACAAAACAAATTACTACTACTACTACTACTACTACTACTGGGAAACACACTCATACTTTAAACAAACATAAACTGTTTTGAGCATTTAAAAAAATGAAACTTGTGTTAAAAATCTGGGTAAGATATTTCTCTGTATTTATGCAATGCTTTTCCTTTCTACATTGAGGAAGACGTGATTAAACTTTTCATGGCTAATAACTCATTAAAACTCGCTTGATTGGGAAATACAAACAGGACATTTTTACTGACAATGTGTAGTTATTTTATATCACTTCATTCTGCTGTTTGAAATATATTCCTTATACTTTTGTCGTGTGTAACGTTACCTATCTGGAAACAGTCACTGTGTATTCAACTCTCTTTCAGAGTAGCTATAACCTCAGTCGCCTAGCGGCCACGCTCCACGTCTCTAATCATTCTTATAAGTCTCCGCAAATCCTATACTGACATTATTACTTCAGCAACCTCACAGCAGGGCAGACGCATATTAAAATCATTTAAGGTACATATAGAACTGACAGACGTATGCATCAAGTAGTGTAATTTATATATTGCTACCGAAATTTGTTTCATCAAGCACATGCATCATAAACAAAATTTTTATCCATTTTTCACATAGCTGTGTGTTCAACTCTCTTTTCGTTCATTTCCGAGTTTTCACATAATTTCAAGGCATTGCTTAACTAACCTCACAGCCAGATGGACCCCACCCCAACACAGCCCTACCTCAGTACACCACCACAGCTCAGAGAGTGAACATCGCTCCTCTATATACATCTCTCCCCCAACACACGAACACCTTGGTACCATGACAGAGCTCCGAGCATCAAGATCTATCAGAGCTGCTCACCCACCCCCCAATAAATTAAAGTGCCCAAACTATACACTCATAAATTTATACAGAAAAAAAAGTTCCATCAAAAAATTGATCGAACAAGTTTGATGGAAAAACTTCGATCAAATTTCTTTAATCAATTTTATCGGATTAAGATTAGCGTATTAAAGATTTTTGATCGGATTAATCTTTTCTGATCGAATTAAGATGGGATTAAGTATTAATCCGAACAATTTGATATCAAATCGATGTACCGATTAATGGAAGACGGCATCCTTTTGTATCTAGAACCGGCACGCCCCTACTACTATTATGATACAAAACTGGCCATTTTTTACACTTCTGTGCATAAAAAAAAACAGAAAGCGAAAGAAATAATTTAAGCACAAATGGTTAGCTAGCACTTTTTTATTCGACTTTAAGATGTGGGACTGCTTTCCATCCATCATTACCAACTTTACTGTGTGCATGTTAAAATATATGCAGGCAGGGGCAGCGACTTTTTTTCTACGGTTGATTTAAATACTTCTCACTTTATCGTGAACAGCCTTTAGAATAAAATATCGAACGCGTCAAGGTCACGTCCTGCTGTATCCGGCCGCAGGAAGTATTGCGACAACGTGGCGATGCAAAATTACTCAAACAAGCTTCGCGTGTGTTCTGTTCCCCTAGACTTTTAAGCGGCGACTAGATGATTGTAATACCGCGATCTGTCGAGAAAACATACTGCATTGTCACTATATATATATATATATATATATATATATATATATATATATATATATATATATATATATATATATATATATATATATATATATATATAAAATTGTTGCCAATTTATATATATAAATTGGCAACAAATATCGGCTGTCATTTCTGTCCTGAAAAAAAGATTTACATAGAAATATGCTCCTGGTGCCCCTTCGATCCACGCGCAAGGCGCTAAACTGGCTTGTTTCCATTGTGCTGCGTTTACCTATGGGACTCGATAGGCGGTGACCCTATCATGTTATCGGTGTAAAGTATGTGTATCGTCTGTTCACGATAAAATGAGCAATTTTTAAAGCCTTGCTTAAGTTATACTTGTATGCACGTTGTGTGTTCTTCCGCCTTATGTAAAATTAACATTGCCATGGATCTTATCACTTTATTTATGAGTAGGTGAAGTGAAAATGTGAAATTTTTAGAAAAGTAAATATTTTACAGATCTGCTAATTTTTACACTTCAATTCATTAAAAAACAGAAAGCGAAAGGAATCATTAAAATGATCACATATGGTTACCTAACACTTTCTATTATACGTTAAGATATGGAATACTTTCCATCTATCGTTACCAATTTTACCGGGCGCATGTCACTCAGTGCGACTGTTGAAGCATGGGCAGTGACTTTTCTTCTAAGGTTGATTTCAATACCGCTCATTATATCGTCTACAGCATTTAACATGTTTTATACTTACGTCAAACGCCAACTCGAAATCGAACGAGTGACTTCCGGTTTAGGGACCCAGTCGTTCGTTTTAAAAACGACGTTACGATAGAAACGGCCGTTGTTTATCGCGCGTACGAATATTTCTGAAAAGAACGTCTCGAGTTCTACCAACGTGGCGTCGGGCTACGCCTGGCTGGCGTTGCAAACGTTCGGTAGAAAACACGCCATTCAAGAACGGTTTAAACATTTTGTAGTCGCGTCTTTCGGGTAAATTGTTACGTGCCCAATGACAAGTTTCAAGTTCTCATTTCAAAAAACTCCAAGGAATTTTTTTTTGGGGCACGAAAATTACTCAAGAGGTGCGTTCTCAGAATCAGTTTTAGCTTCTATATTGTTTATACAGAAACCTCAAAGTAGTCCTCATACTTTTTATCTTTATTAGCGTGCTATAGGGTCACAAAGAGTCAAGTTCAGAAGAGTCGTCGAGTGCACGCCAGTCGAGCGTCTTGCGCGTAGAGGCGATAAGGCAAATGACGAGTAGGCAACAGTCGGCCTTAGGCGCGTACTACAATAACACGCACGCGGATATGGATAATGGAAGCGGACGCTAACACACGCATGCCGACGCGGATAACATACGGATATAGGTATCTTCCAACTCTCCCGTGTAGCCAATACGAATCGAGTATTTGGTTTGTTGATATTCGTTTTCGTGGCCATTTTGGTATACGTGGCAACAAGTGCTTCGATTTGCCGTGGTGATTACAGTTTTTTTTTTTTTTTTTTTTTTAATAAGTGAAAATTGTTCGACAGTAGTATTTACGCAATTTTTAAACACTGTAAAAATATACAAAATTAGATATGTATATTATGAAATCTGTATTAGTAATAACTGAGTATTTTTTATTTCGTAAGTTGCAACGTTTCTTCGTATTGTAGAATCATTTATATTTAACCAGAGTCATGGGATTGTTCCGCCTGCGTTTCCGTGTCCGTTATGTATCCGTGCTTTGTATAACGAGCCTCGGAGCTCTCGCAAAATAGCTTGCAGGCAGCAGGAACCCTAAAAAATCAATAGACGCCACGGAAGACGAGAAAAGTGTTTACCTGCCATGTTCCCAGGCCGATTACCGGGATCTCGTTCCCGTCGCTGAGTTTCACTTTGTGAGCCATGTCTGGCGACGTATACGACGTGAACTTCCTAGGCGCACAGCTCGGAGCTCTGCTGACAAGCGACTGTCTGCTGACGACTTGGCAACCGCCCACAGCCAGCCTTGCGAGACCTTGAATTAGCCTCATGTTCCCATTCGCAACTTGTCGCCGTAGAGTGCGAAGCGTGTTGGGTGCAAGCTGTCTGCAAGCAGTTCAGCTTATCTGAGGATTCTCAGTTACAATGTGTGAAGTTAAATGTAGGCTACTCACGGTAAAAATCACGGTAAAATGAGCACTTTTTAAGGCCCTGCTAAATTCTTACTTTCAGATAATTTCTATCCTTCCTGCACTTTTTGATATAAATATTGGCTTGGGACTAATAGACACAGGGTGTACATTTTACCACTATAGGCTGTTTATGGGAAAATGAGCACCTTGAAAGCCCTGCTTAAGATCTACCTGTATAGGCTCTTCATGGTAAAGTGAGCACTTTTTAAGGCGCTTCCAACAGGCATTAACCACTAATAAATATATTTTATTGCCCATCCAGACGTTAACTTTCAGGAGTGGTTAAATGTATAAACTGTGTTTAATAGTCATATTGCAATGTTAATATTAATAAGTGACAGGAAGATAGAAGTCTGACGAAAAGAAAAATTCAACAAGGCCTTAAAACGTGCTCACTTTATCGTGAATCGCCTATACGCACGTTGTTACTCAGTGCGCCTGATAAAATATATGCAGGTAGGGGCAGTGACTTTTTCTAAGATTGATTTCAAAAGTGTTCACTTTATAGTGAACAGCCTTTATCAAAAGTAAACCCCTGAGGTTGCAACGAAATACATTTATTAGTGGTTAATGTCTGTTGAGAGGGCATTAAAAAGTGCTCACTTTACCGTGAACAGCATGTACATGCCCCTCTTCAAATAAAGGGCATTGCTGGTGTCGTTCATTCACACAAACTTATAGACACGTATTTTCTTCCCATAATTCCATAGCCTACTCTACGATATGACTAGTAACTTCCGTCCACTCGTGCGAGTTTTTTTGACAGTATTGCTAGTACATAATAATCCATAAATCGTATCCCCCACTCGCTAATTGTCATGCCCTGAATTAAAACGTTCGTACACTCTCCAGTTTCCAAATAAATCATACATATTAATGACAATGACTTAAATTTCATAGTTCTTTTCTTTATGTCTTATAAATTCATTTGGGGCTTTTAAAAAATGCTCGCTCAACATGATTTATTGAATGCTACACACGACTGCTTCTAAATTAAAGAAAGAAAAACCCATCTAGGCATAACAACGCTATCTGTCATTCTTATCAAACCAAGCTTCCGAAATATTACAGTCGATTATCTCGTCAGGAATTAAATCGTACGAATCGATTTCATTATATTTTTGTATTGTTATTTATTTTTAGGGCTGTTACGTACGCAGATACATTTCAAGTACATTATTACTCTAGAAATTTTAAAATTATATATTTTTTAAAATTGAAGAAAATTTAAAATAGTCTTATGAACAAGATTGTACGTCAAATGTTGTACTTTGCCCAAATCACAAAAATTATCTTTCATTGTACGAGAGTAGGTTGTTGGAGACCTATCGATATCATATAGTCATTTCAATAAAAAAGTCGTAACTTGTAGTAGTTTTCAGTCCGTCCGCTAGACTACACTTGTGTTTTTCCCTTTATTTGTTATTTGAAGAATTGCCTTTCTATATCCCCCCTACCTTTTCTCGGATTAAAACACTTGTTCTTGATTTTATACTGTACATGCAACATGTTTGAAGTTTCATTCCGACGACGACCGTGAATCCGACGCACGAGTATCTTATAATTTACGTGCTGCTACCTATCATGAAGTTATGAACTAGTTCGTACATTAACTTAGTAGATAAATTACACGTTACAAAAATTATAATCGATAATGAGACGCATGCGGACGCGGATAACGTACGGATACACGTAAGAAAGCTAGCCATCTCCCAAAAATTGCCAGTCCATAAATCCGTGTAGCCAATAGGAATCGAGTATTTTGTTTGTGATATTCGTTTTCGTGGCAATTTTAGTATACACAGCAAGTGCTTCGATATGCCGTGGCGAATATCATTTTCGTTTAAATGATTAAGTGCACATGATTCGGCAGTATTATTTATGTATATTTAAACACTGTAAAAATACACAAAATGAGACGTGTATATTATGAAACCTGTATCAGTAATTTACAACAGTTTAGTATTTTTGATTCCGTAAGCTGCAAGACCGTACGTATATTCGTATTGTAGAATGGTTAAAGTACGTCCCGCGTCGACGGCTTGTTGCGCTTGCGTTTCCGTGTCCGTTTTCTTACGTATCAGCGCATTGTAGAACGGGGCTAACAGTACAGTTTTTAAAAATAAATTTTGTCAGTCTTCCATTCTTCATAAAAATTTTTTTACTTATAAATACTAATTTTTATTTTTAATAATCCAATACTGTGATGTCTGATTTTGCAACTAATTGACAGTCATATTGGCATGGGCCAATGCTTACATAATTAAATGTATGGTTTGGTAACGTGCATATAATTTTACTGTAAATATTGTTATGATATGCTAAATTGAAAATATGGTCTGTATGTTAATTACTTTATGTCATTTGTAATTTTCGAAAACAGCGTATTTTATTTTATGTTTTCACACTGTTTCCAACTTTCAGACATGTTTATGGTTCATGTAAGTTGGCAGCTACACATGACATCAGTGGCTGAGAAGTTATTTTTTAATATCCTTTAGAGATAACCCCCAATTAAAGCAGTAAGGTTATTTCGAATTTGAAACTTTGAGTGAAAATTTGATTATGGTGAGCGGACCTGGTCTCCATATTGAATGTGATAAATGTCGGCGTACTGTGCAGCCAGGGCTGCTTGCCCAGAGTTTTGAATCTATTGATTATGTTGTATATGGACGGCCTCGAATTATGAAATTGTAATCAATTGAAGAATTGAGGCCGCCGAAGTGAGCAGGAGTGCAAATGAAGAGGGCCTCTGCGTACTTATTACATTTAATCTGCAAGAAATACAGTACATGTGCCAGTCTAATTAGTTGTTAACCATATGTTCCTGAGGTGAAGCTAAGACCTGTGATAGTCATACTGCTTTAATGATGCAATCACGACATCCTGTTATAGTGGCACAGAAACCCTCAGTAAATGTTTCTCTTGTATTTCCCCAAATATTCTGAGCCAGGCAAGAACATTAACTAGTTTTGTGTGACAGTTTAATTAGCATTGAACTTTGTACGAAAACACTAAAGTTTTCACTAATTAGGACACGAAACTGACAGCTTCCCAATTACTTAATCTGATTAGTATTTTGCTAAGAGTTAATGTGAATTACCTCTGCTGCTTTTAATATCATTTGAATAAAGTTAATATTCTGATTTGAAACCACTGATTAAGGAAAAGAGTGAAGCCCTCGTAAAATGAACATTATAGGAACTATATTTTAGGGATATTTTATGCTAATCCTCTGTATTTACATACTGCGATCTTATGTCACTTCACTGCTGTACATGTTTTCCACACGTCACATATGTTATTTTAATGTAATCTGCATTCCTATGTGATTTAATGTTTTATTAATTTTCATTATTTTATTCTGCTAGGATATTTTTCTTAGATGTAACATGGCAATTGATTCTTGTTTAAGGATAGGTTTCAGGTCTCGCTTTGGTGAAACATTCATGTTTTGTTAATTTTATTTCATTGTTGTATACATTGATGAGACCACCTTATTTTATGCTATTTTTCTTAATGGATAGTTAGGACATGTAACTTGGTATGTACATGGGGGGGGGGGGGTGTATGTAAAGTATTTACTTCATCCCAATATGGACCCCAGATTCTATCCTGGTCTACATTGGCTGGAATGTTAGGTCCCTTTAAAATGTCCAATCCAGCCTTAAAAGCGAAGCATTCGCTCTCTCTCAAACTGAACATTATGACAGCTGGATGTCTAACATAGGTCTTGCACCAGGAGGTGGGTGACGATCAGGGCTTTAATTAATTTTGTTAGGATGTTCTAGCTTTTCTCAAATATTTGTAAATATAATTTGTGACTAGTAATCAGCGAGTCCCGTGTGAGTCATATCATTGGGTATATTGATAGGATATAGCTAGATTTGTACGTGTATGAGAGGCAGTATTCCTCCACGTCGACTCGCCCACATTTGGATTTGTAAGCCTTACAGTTACGAGATGATTCTGCCCAATTTAAATCTGCAATATGTCTGAGGGCCGGTGAACATCGAGAGCATCATGTACATGCTGAGATAAGTGTAGTAAAAAAAAAAGAAGTATCATATTTGTTTAGCGTCAGCCCAGACATGTTCTAAATGGTTAAATTTTCATTGGCGATGCCATCTTAAATTTTCTACGTAATTAGAACCAGCTGTGTAAGATTTTGCCCACTGCAAACCTGAATCTAATTTCTCAATCATCACGAGCTAGGTACACTGAAGATATATTTTGCAGTGAACTGATTTTATTTATTAATTTTAATTTAAACAATATTTCAAGTTTAAAACTTCAGTGTCCGAACATAAATTTTACGTGGCCCGAGACTTAAGGCTAGGTATGGCCAGTTACATGGTAATTAGAAGTGTGTTGTTCTTCTTTTTAGCTTTGCAAATTGCCACCAGTATATTTGTCTAGAGATAGTCCAGATAATAATTAAATTTGAATTACTAAATTTAATCTGAAAATAATAAGCAACTCAATAAAATAACTGGACTAAAAGATACATCCTGTGGTGTCGTCTACATTATTAATGTGGCTGGTTCCTGTGTTATTTACATAGTCTTCTACTTATTACTGACTTACTATTTTGCATAGATTAAGAATTTCCTCTTGAAGTGTTTAAGTGCATAAATTGTGTACTATTTTGTGTTCCTGTCCAACATGAACGTACTGGTGGTAAGTCCTACAATGTCGAGCCCACTCAGACTGGGCACTGTGTTTCTGAGAGATGGTTGGCACACCTGGAAGGTTATAACTCTAAATTTAAGACTTCATGCCTGTATGTTGTAGCCATATTGAGATTGGAAAACTAAGTAAACAAGGGTAGATTATATTAGAATTTTTGAATTAAGCCCTACAAAGGACATCACCTTTTCTCTGTAATCCACACCACATGCACACATGGTAACTTTTACACCACAGTTTGACGCCATCTGCTTTCCCCAAGCCCATTTGCCCGCCATCGCCGGCAGCCACTGCAGCAACCAGCACTCTGCCGGGCGTTCATTCGCATCGGTTGGGCAGTGCACCACAGTGGATACACAGGATAAATGCCTGTTATGAGCGTGGCCGTGGGGTCAATTGGAGTGCTTGTGTTATGAGCGAGGTGTAAGCAGAGTGTTGTGCAAAGAAGACCATATGCACCCACATGCAAGAATATTAAAATGAGACCCTGTAAAACAGGGCGGAATTAAAACGGTAATATTTACTAAACACTCATGAACGCCAGTCCACACAACTGAACTATATAGAACCCTACTCCACTTAAATGCCACTGCGGGCTCCAGTGTTTTTGTTTGCTATTGTTTGTAATGTACCATTTTCACGAATTCCATCCCCATCTCATCTCACACAGTGTAAAATGTGTCTTAAAGGGTTTCATTGTGCAAGATATTTATTTATGTTAGAATTGTGTCAGAGTCCTGTGGATATGATTTTGCACAGTTTTGGTGCATAAGAAAATAGTCTATGTGGCCTGCCGGCCCGCCAACACCAGTCGGCACGACATGAGGGACCAGTGAGTCATACTTGTGTGTCTCAGGGAGGCGGGTGTGCGGACCGACGGGGTCGCATTTCGCACGCTTGGGCAGCACTTCATCATTGTGAACTGATCATGTTAATGTGCAATAGACTTTAATACACTGGAACATTTGTTTTCTTCAGCCACCCAACATTCTTCGCCTCCTCCCTCCCTATGGTTAGTATCGCCTAGGGAGGCTTAATTATTTCGTAAGTTCTTTTGTGGCCAAGTGCCATTTTCGCAGAGTAACCCTGCTGGCAGGTAAAGCCCGGCAAATCAATTTTAACTGTTTCTTGAGAGAACATTTATAAAACCCCTGTGAATTGATGTGTAAATGTGCATTCTCATTTGGGTTGTCTAAGGGCTTTAGGAGCATGGGCCCCCATCTTTCCTGCCAAATATTAAGAGTGTCATGCAAAGTGTTTTCAAGTCTTTTACATTGTTTTGATGTATTCGTTTACCTCACTGCATAGGTTGGTAGTGTATTGTATTTCTTCAACTTTTGGAGCAACCAAGGTAGGACGTCTCCATCGCCGTCGACACACGACCCAGGGAAAGGAGTCTGCTCTACCGAGAATTGACACTGCTCACTGATGGTGTCCTGCATCCAGGCAATACTACAGAGGTTTTGGTGAGAAAACTCTGACAAAATCCTACCGGTTTCCCAACCTCTGATTGAACCCATTTTGTCCAACCACCTGCCATCAAATGTCGCCCAACTTAGGGGCGTCGTCTTTCCATCAACTTTTCCAAACTTCAAGCCAAATTTCATTTTTCCCCTAATTTTCCGCGAACATTTTGCAAACTTCCAAAATCAATATCTGAAAATTCCCGCTTATCCTGACCTACAACAATGCCAAGATGGCATAGAGAAGAACATTACTGCACAACCGGAGCTGTGGGATGCAGTTGCGATTCCCCAGGATGCCAGAAAGCCAAAGCACATCTTCAGGGCAAGAAAGTGCGCCAAAACTACAAAGACTACTATATGGCCACCACAAGGGAGAACAAAGAAGTACAGTGGATAGTGGTCATCTTGGTGTGCTGTGATGTCAGCTAGCCACGCCATCCTGGTGCCGAGCAGGACAAAGGGGCTGCAAAACCTCCCCTCTGCTCACGCCGTTAGTGATGAAGGAGGACAAGGAGGAGGACAGTGGGAAGGCGAAAAATAAAAATTGAAACTGTCTCCCGCTCGTGCTTCCCGTTCAATGTGCCACCGATCAGCTGTGCGACATGCCGAGCAACGGCCCCGCCTCGTGCTATGGCATACAGGTCTGCCGCGCCAAGCAACGTCCACTCTTGAGAATGCTCCCGCGTAAGTGCATCCACGTCTACACTTCCGCGACCACAGGACCTGTTTACTAACATGGCTGGCCGGATACTGAGTGTCGCAACGTCATTACTGTGTCCACATTTTCTGCGCCCACTGCCGCAAGACTTAATCGCAAAATACGAGCGAGGTACAACCTACTACAAGTGCGAACGTAAGACCGGACTGACGAGCAACCGCGTTCGATCACAACTGCGAAAGTGAAATTGACCAGAACGAGTCAGAACTTTTGGAACCAAAATTTAATATTCATGTTTCGGACGATCAAGCAGTAAATTGGTACTACGACCTACTTTGCCCAGGTTGGTACAACCTACTTTTGAAATGTAAGCAGTGCAACAACCATTACCATGCAGAATGCCTGGACGGAACGAACTCCAGACCATTAGCGGACTAGTGTTTTCATGTGAACAATGCCATACACTTCCAACACCACCCAAAAACATATGTATAATTTAGACTCGTTCTTTGGTGAGTTGCAACGGATGAATAAGTTCGATGCACGGGGAATTCGGATGGAAAATTGCATTGCCTTCGGTGGTGAGGAGGAGGAGATAGAAATGTACGGGCATCTCTTCATTACTGACTCGTCTTGGCACTACCTTCATGTCATCATTAAGAATACATTTACCCTCACTCCAGGATCAGGTTTTTCAAATTGGGTTATCTGGTGAAAATATGTGGGGAACATGATGCCATCGAAGTTGAACTTGGTTTCCAATTATCTGTAGTAGAGGTGGTTGTCACGCTGCAGGTTCTCGCCTTCAACATACTTGGTGAGTCTAAATTATTAATTCGGAGCTGCATTCTCTTCACTGCAGTAAGTGTTCATCCAGATCCTTTACCCTGTTACCCCACCCCCCCTCCACACTTCTTGACATATCTTGATCAAGCTGGCCGGAACAGCTTTCACAACGCCATATTCATTATATTCAAGTAGATGTATAATGCCGATCCTGGACTACCTCACCCTCTCATCAAAAAACCAAACAATTTATCCAAAATTCAAGCAACTTTTTATCGTTTTTCAAGTAACTTTTTTATCATTTGCAAACAACGTTTTATCGTTTTCAAGCAACTTTTTATCATTTTCAAGCAACTTTATGAAGTTTCTAGAAACTCCATTTGACTGCAATTTTCGATTCTCAAAAACATGCCAAAACCACGTAAATTTGAGCTAAAAACAAGCAAATTTTTAATTATTCCAAAAATGGTCGTGCAATATTTGTGTTAATTAAAAAGCAGCATATTTAAGATAAAAACAAGAAAAATCAATAAAAAACAAGCAAATTCTCAATTTTTCCAAAATATGCACCCAGAATTTGTGTTAATTAAAATTGGCAAACTTGAAGTTAAAAACAAGCAAAATAAGGTAAAAATATATGGAATATTAAAAACGATTCAAACTAATAGAATTTACATTTTCTTAGAGCATTCTAGATCATGGATAAATTTAAAAAATCTCATTTCTTTTAAGGCTGTATATGGTATAAAAACTTCTTTCTCATTTATTAGTTTCAAAGTATTTTTATCAAACATTTTCACATTGCGGCCTGGTAATTAAAGTTTAAACTTACCATCAAGAATATAATAATTATTTTTTTACCAAACTTAGATTAATATATTTTAAAACCTGTAGAAATAAACCTTTAAATTTTTTTTTTCTAGATCTTGTAGTTTAGTCAATTCAAACAAATTGTTTAACTTCTAGAACAGAGATTCCATTTTTATTTATAGAGAAAAAATTATAAACGTTAAAAAAAATATTTTATATAAATTATTAAATAAACAATGGAAAATCTAGAAAACAATGTAATAATTGTAATGAAGTATTAAACATGGAAAGTTTTTCACTGCATAAATATACAAAACATCTGCCAACATATTCTCTCGCCTGGGAAGGTTCTCTACAGCAAAGTCATATGCTTGTAGCAACAGCGCCCACCGGGTGAGTTTGCTACATGTCTCCTTCATACTATTGAGCCAAACCAAGCATCGGTTGTCAGTGCATAAAGTGAATCTTTGGTACTCGACATAAGCACAGTACTTTTAGATAGCCCACACCACTGCCAAGCATTCCCTTTCGTTTACATCATATCTGTGTTCCGTTGAGCCTAATTTGGCACTCGAGTAATCAATGACATTTTTCTTCCCGCCTTCTTGACTCTGGTATAAGGCCGCACCCAGTCCTTCCTGACTGGCGTCGGTCTGCAAAAACAATGGCTGTGTGGAATCGTATCGTGCTAGGTTGGTATATGCTTTCAACTGTTCTTTGATTTCCATGAACGCATGATCTGCTTCACTCGTCCAAACAAATCACTTCTGTGGTGACATTAAGGCTGTTAATGGTGTGGTTATGATGGCAAAGTATGTTATGTATTCTCTGATCCAATTGATAAGGCCGAAAAATTTACATAATTGTTTGTGTGGATGTGGCGGACGTTGCTGGTCAATGAGTTGTATTTGTTCTGTATTCAGTTTCTTTCCTTCCTTGCTAACCACGTGCCCCAGGAAGTCCAGTTCCGTCTTGCCTAGGTGACATTTTTATACAGTGCATTTTAAACCGTTCATTGGCAACCTATTCAACACTAGCAATAGATTGTGTACGTGTTCTTTCTTTCTATATCTCCGACCACACTATAACGTCATCTAAATAAGCGAGAGTCAATTCGCCTATTAGTCCATCTAGTATTCGCACCATAATAGCTTGGAAGGTGGCCGGGTGCACACTTGAAGCCGAATGACATCGCACAAAATTGATAGCGGGTTCTGTCCGCTACTGTGAAAGCTGCCTTTTCCCTATCTTGTAATTTTACTGGAATCTGCTAATATCCACTTTTTAAGTCCAAGGAGGTATGAATTTTTGATTTTCCTAGTGATTGCAAAGCGTCCGTAATGCTAATATAGGATGGTAGTGCAATGCTTGTTACTTCATTAATAGGTCGGAAATCCACACAAAAGCACCAATCTCCGGCCTTTTTTTGGGCAAGTGTAATTGCGGAATTAGATTTACTACTAGTTGGTTCAATTACACCATCCACGTGCATTTCATTTATCTATTCCTTAATGGTCTTTGCTTGGTGTGGCATGTAGCTGCGTGGTGCTGTGTACATTGGGCCTTCACGTGTTAATGGAATGGCATGCTCCGCTATGGTGGTATCAATGTTGACTACTCTCCAGTGCCATGTGTTTGACGATGCTTGGCTGGACAATTGGGGGGATGAAGGTACTGGACAGGTATGAAGAATATTTATGTAAGTTTTTCCAGGAAGGGCGCCAACTCAGGGAGAGCACAATGATGCAAGGGCTGTATAACCGTTGGCCTGTGGCTGTCCCCTAAGGCCACCCACCCCTGAAAGTACTGATGATAGAGAAGTCGATGAGATAAATCCTGTAATGCCTAGTCCATTGGGGGCTGTGGGTCTCCCCCAAAAGTCACTCATTCCCAAAGGGATGTAGGCCTACCCATTCCATTATTAAAAATATGTACTTCATTTAGTTTTCAGATTACATGGCCGTGACACGACCAGAGATATATAAATAACGTAGTGTTTTACTTATGTCATTTTATTCACCTTCAACAATCCCAGTACAGGCACTTACATGAGAGGTTCACTGTTTAAGTGGGTGACCACTGAAGCAGACAAAGGGCACATGATGGGCATGCAATTAATGAACTATTACACTTCCAACCATGAACAAATGAGCTGAGGATGTGGGGTGGCACTTGCTCCGGGCAACAAAAAAGCAAAAGTTCCAGTAAATTACATAACATAAAACAGAATTACATAGTGATCGGAGATGAAAACAGTGAAGGCCAGGATCACTGCGATGCGGCAACCAGTCCACAACAAGGTTAAGAGGCTACTAACTAATAGGTTGGCGTGGGGCCCGCTGGTTGGCTGAAACTCCTGCCTACAATCATATAACTGCGATCAACATAAATTGAATAAAATGGTGTGCTGTCATGCAAGTGAAATGAATACAGCAAAAATCACTTAGCAAATATCAAATATATCTTAATAGAAATATAAAGGAGAAGCACCACACTCAGGGCATGCAGTGTTGCCACACAAAACATAATCTACAAAACATGTCCACATTCGAGATGGACGATGGGCTTGTGGAATTGTTCCCAGATGAAACTTATTATCAGGACATACACCCAACCTCTGACAGGACACATGACACATAATAAAAGAACACTGAAACTTGTAAGAAATACGTTCGTATGAGGTTAGGAGTAATTGGCCACATGGTCAGCCATGTTGCTATTCCTTGGCTGTTATGTATCCATGTGAATACTGGAAAAATACTGGGCCCCAGTATTTTGATACTCCACATGTTGTACCATGATGATAAAAGACACATAAAACTAGGCAAAAAACAATGGCACTTCAAGACACTGAAACAGATATTATTATTACAGTGTGCTATAGCTTATACTGCAACTCAGGTTGTGCGATTTGGTGCGACTCAAACACTGATGTTTCAGCCCTGATGTATACAACTGACACTCTTAAATTATTAACACAACACTCTTAAAATTAACAAAACACTGGTGAGGCGAACACCTCAGTACTTATGTGCGGAAGATTACACTCAAATAAATAAATAAATAAAACACACATGTACACGACACACTCGTGTACACAACATAACACTGCATGTAAAACATGTAAACACTGGTGCAAATACATATTAAAATGTTTATAAGAAAAACACATCTCAAGTGCATTGATGCACCTTGTGCAATAATGGAATTTACTCTGACAGTGACAAGATAAATAAAAACAAAGCAAAGAAATTATGCCCTACAAAAATAAACAAAACCACGTGTCATTACTAACTCTAAAATTATATACAGCACGCTGGACGCCACACATGCCGACACTTGGTACTTCTTGGCATGGCGTACTGTAAGCACTTGGGCGGTAGGCAAAACTCCAGGTAGCGCGTGGCAAACGGTCTAGAGAGACTCATGGCCGATGTCATGTTCTACTTTTTAGGACTGTATTGCATCGCTGAACCAGTTCCACAGGGTTTCGGTGCACGTCACAACCCCAATGTAAAGTGGTGTCTGTAACTGTGTGTGCTTGAGTGCCCGAGGGACGGACAGCATACCGCAAAGGTTATTTCTACCGTTCGTGTAATTCTTACTATATTTGATGTTATTTAATTATGGCATAAATATGGTTGCTATGTATTCACTGCTGCTATTGTTGTTTAAGTAATGGTGGTTATTACAATGGCAATAATGTACTTCTTTTTATGATGTTTTAATTTTTACCAAAAATAACTACTCGAAAATTCCTGGAATAGAAACGCTCTAACCAAGGCCGCGGTTACACGGAATGCAGAACTAGTTCAGTTCAACAAGTTCAGCTTTTGAAGAGGTTACATTACCTTTAAACGATTTCCGATTGCAGTTGTTTCTCGTTCAATGTGAACAGTTTTCATAACTCGTTTTGAACGTCTCTGCTGCCCTCCTATTGGTTGCTACGAAGTAAACGAAGAGTGTAAAAAAATGCTGAATTTGGTGGGAATTACTACACTTGTTGAATTAAGAAAGTTTAAGGTTGAATGTACTAATATCCACATAATATACCATTACAGTAAAAGTGTAGGTTTCATAAGAATTAAAAAGATCAATAATGATACATCATTGAGGCTATTATAATTGAACATACATTTTACGTTCCATGATTGTTGATGTTATAAATGCTATAGATTTCATTCTGGTTCGGGTGTGCAACACGTTTACAAGTTCTGTTTTTAAATTGTCCAAGCATGGCTGCAGAATGAACATTGCTGAATAGATGTGTATACAGCACTCGAGTACTTTATAGGCGAACTTATCCCTCCTAATGAAACGCCTGAGGAATCTTTCACCTCAAACGTTCCTCTAAAACTTTGAATTATTTAAAATAACGAACGTACGTACACAGATTGTCGATTACCTGTAATTACTATATATAATGTTAATAAAAATATTTTGGTAATAAAAATTAATTAAATATGCTGCGTCATTTTTTAATAAATAAGATGAAAAAAACATTTAGTACTATTTTAGACCAGCAAATGTATTTAATTAATTGGGAATAAATGTGTTGAAATATTTAAAGAATAGTATTTTCTTTTACTAAAACATACATATATGTTGCGCGATCTATTGAGTAGTTTTATATTTTACAAATTCAAAAGCGTTTTTCAAATTTTCTTAATCTATTATTACAGATAAATTTCTAATATTTTTATTCCAGTTTATGATGACATAACTTCGTGAAAACTATCAAACAAGTTTTAAGGTGGGTTTGCGATTAAAGACTGAAGAATTAAGAATTGTACTTAATGACTCGATAAACACACGGAAGATTAACAATAATAAGTTTTGTAGTTATTATTGAATTAGCAACGGCCACATTCCAGTTCACACTGAAGGAGCTGACCAAATCTGACGAGCGTTCCTTTAACTACTGATTCTGCTGGTCAGTAAAGGAAGAATGGTGTTGTGGCGTCTGGATTGGAGACTTTACTTCCGGCTGACACCACTGTTGTACTAAAGGTCTGGCAGTCTCAGTAAAAGCTGACGACGCAACAAGGCGGCGATGGTGCGATGATTAACGAGCAAGTTACGTTGTTGTTCAGTTAAGTTTTATTGTTCAAAGATCAGTTTTACATGCTATAGAACTTGTCATGTTTATAATATGTACAAAAAAGGGAGAGACAGGCAATAAAAAACATGTATGATAATAAAAACAGTATGCTATGCAGAAGATGAAAATGGATAGTCTATTTTCTCATTATTTAATCTCATCATCAATACACCCTGTTGAAGTTGGCTGCAAGTGCGTTACAAGTGAGCGAGTGCTATATCATCTCACTAATTGTCTGGAATTTTCTCTAAATTTGTGTTATTCTTGCATTTGTGAAAGGTGAATTTGGCATGTAAACACGAACGAAAACTAATATTAATGAATGAAAATACGTACATGCCAGGCCGTGCAAGTTTATTCCCGAAAGTAACTGTTTAGTAGATTCGTATATATCGCACAATAAATTATTTGTTTAGTGATGTCTTATTTGCGTAAATTAACAATTAGTGTGTTTTTTTTTTTTTTTTTTGCAATTGTTGTTGTGATTACTAACCTGCCTTAATGTCTAGACTATTAGTTACGAACATCGTTAGAAGTACAGGCACTTTTATAGAACTGCAGATGCGTATTTCTAAATGCCGATTTGTTATTTAAGTATATGAGTTAATGGAATTAATTAATTAGTAGCTGAGGGCTTGAAAGTTTGTAGAGTGTAAACAGAAACGTGAACAACTGGTCCAAACATGTTCTAACACAGCCTTTAGCTTCCTCATGATAAAATAGCTGTTTGCAGGCATTAACGGAAAATCGCCTCGTAAACCAATACAAGGTTACACCTTGAACGTCACTCTTGCCATTCTCTCCCCCCCCCCCCCCCCAGACATGCAGTTGCAGTGACAAACAAGAAATAAGTTGTTTATCAACTCAACATACAACCAAATCAGTTCTCATTTTTTAAATAGCTATTCAATGTAGTCTTCCTGTTTTGAAATTTCCATGGTTTCTCGAACTCACTCCATGCAATTTCTGGGGTGACTCGTTAATAAAATTAATCACAATTTACTTCCTTGTATTCCCTTTATTGTGTTCTTGTACCATGCTCTAATGAACCTGCTGTCGACAAGATGTTAATTTAAATAAATAAAGTTTACTTGTTTGTTTAGATGGTGATGTATTTGACGATAGGCTGTAATCATTACAGTAAATGACAACTTGCATTGTATTGTTTTCCAAAGGAAGTTAAAATCTAGAAAACTTAGTTAAAATAAATATTTTTGTGTAACTACACCATCTGCAAAATTGAAAAACGTCACGAGATTTTCTTTAACCGCTATTTCACCCTTCTTAAGGTTTTTGAAATACTAACTCCGAGGGCAACTAAATGGACATAAGCTTATTTTAAAATTGATGATAAATCATGGATATTTTGTGCTTCGTGAAACAGCGATTACTCTAACTGCTACACCATCACGGCCTCTGTAACCTCAAGAAGGGAGGAATTGAGAGAGGTTTAGGTGGTTTGTAACAACCAAGGTGCTGAGAGCCAATGAGGGGGAAATATGGCAGATATGGAGCAGCACTGAAATTTAAAGGTGGGGAAAACAGGAAAACCTCGAGAAAACATGCCATCCAACAGCATCTATCTGTACAATTCCTATATGTGAATGAGTAACCTCACAGGGAAACAAAGATGGATCACATTGGTGGAAGGCCCACCGTATTCGCCCTTCATACTGTTTAATTTTTTAAAAATGATTGTAACAATCGATATAATTCTCTATCAGTGTGTCATTGATCTGGTTTCGGAATGGGAGTGACAGTATTTTGACATCTGCATTTTGTTTTTTTAAATTATACTTACTTGTTTCTTTATTAGGTACCAGTACATCTGGAAGATGTCAAATATAATAAATTGGTTGCAATGTACCTACATACATGTATACATACAACATTAAGAGATGGTATTTACAGAAAATAAAATAAAATAAAATAATACAGAGTAGACATATATTCCTGGAAATGGCATTTTAAAAGTTTCGCAGTAGACCTAGGTACTCAATTAAAAAAAAAATTGGTAAGTATTTTGACAAGCTGATGATAATGTTTACAATAGTGACATATGAAACTAATAATAAATTGTTTTGGATATACACTGCTGTAGCAGAGTTTTTGTTGCAGAAAACTAGAATTACACGTACAAACACACAAAGTCAAACAGGTATAGTTGTCAACAGGTACATGAACACACATAATTCTGCGTAAGGAATTGTTTAGTTGCAAGAAGACCACTGTGTTTGTCTGTTTTGGGTGTGTCCATCATTACTTTTTTTGTTTTGTTAATTTGCTGCTTACTAACTGAACTCCTTCCACAGATGTGTCTGTGTTCGTCAGATAGGCCTACCCATTGGAAACTATTCTTGGTTGGTTTTCTGTGTGTATGTTCGTATGTGTAATTCTAGTTTTCTGTGACGTGAGTTCTGCAGCAGAGGCAAGTGTCCAACACAATTCTTCATTTAATATGTAATATTCATATAGGCCTACATGAATTATAAAGCAAAGAAATTTTAGCTCAAGGTAAATCAGTTTACAAGAATCAGGGTTTAGTTAAATAATAATAAATAATTGCAAAAGTTAATGGCAAGAAAACATGTCAAAACCAAAATATCTCGCATGTGTAATAACCCCAATTTTAATAGCACTCCCAGGTATGCAGTGATTGCCCTTATTTACATCTTGGAAATTATAGATACAAACACTGAATTCATCAGCTGGTTCCATAGTATGCCAATTTAAAAGAAATCAATTTCTTTATTTGTATCAGTTTGCACTAAGAAATCAACTTTTACAAATACTTCAGTAAGTGGTTCTGCAGTAGTCCAGGAAAATATATTAATATGTCAACTGCGAATCTGATTGGTGATACTCGTGTCACAAAAATGAATGTAAACAAACATGGGTTGAATTACCTGCAAAGGTGGAAACAATACCATCTAGTACTGCTTAAATATCTTGTTTCTCACACAATGCAAATTTGTTTCTGGTAATGATTTCTACATATAAAATAAACGATTGCACAAAGCCATCTGATAAGGTAAACAAGCAGACTAACGATTGTATGTCTCCAACACAACAGGAAATGACGTTAACCTCAACAGGGTATTGACGAGTTTGAAACATATGAAAATAAATGAAAATACCAACCCCTAGCCAACAAGTGCAAAATTTTTCACCTCTTAATCGACCTAGTTGGTGCACCAGTGTAATGTGCACAGAACTGGCTACCATAATTTTAAATGCGCACGATGCCAGATACAGAAACATCGCGAGTGTCTTCAACCAACAGAAGCGGCAACCATTTCGGGACGAATGCAACATGTGCACAGAAGTGAATACACAAAACCGAAGAGTGCATAACTGGAGCAATGTTTTAACCGAGTTGCAACAGGTTGTGGTAACCTGTGGGCTGTTGAAATGTGTTATGCATCAGTTGCCATATTATTTTTCTTTGTTTAAAGTTGGCTACACCCAAGCCTTGTTTTGTTCCTGTCTATACTGTAGCTGGGGTTATGTAATGGCGGGCGCTTTGTTATTGTTCTTGTGATATGGAGTTATTTGGACTTTATTAAATGATAGGTTGGTACTCAAACTTTTATTTCTAATAGGTTATGCGCCCAGAAATCGTTGATGACGTCCTTTATGTTTTGGTTTAAAATTAAAACACATACGTAATAAGTGTGTATGGTGTAACTGCTGCCATGATGAAGATGGAAGAATTTAAGTTACCGCTGTTAAATAAGGACAATTATTTTCAGTGGCCAGTGCGAATGTCGGCAGCACTCAAACAGAAAAACTGTTGGGAAGCTGTTGAACCAGGTTATAATGAGGCCGACATCAAGAATTTATCTGCTGAGGAAAGAAGAAAAAATGAAAAGCATTAAGTTTATTAACCTTGGTGGTGAGTGATACCTATCTCGATGACATAGGAAGGTGTGAACTAGCAAGCGAAGCATGGGAAATTCTTAAAGTCATTCACACAAATTATGGGCTGCTTCACATGATTGTGATTCTTAAGGAAATGGTGAACACTTCAAAAACAGATGACGTTACAATAAAGGAATATATGTCTAAAATACAGAACCTAAACCGAAAAATAATCAAAAGGGGGCTGCATTTCACGGATAAGTCACTGCCAATGTTCTTATTGATGCGACTCCCATTAGAAAAATATGATGGTTTAGTGACAGCAATGGAAAAGGATGAAGATAACCTCACTCCAGCAGTTGTGAAGACCAAACTGCTCGTTGAGGTGAAGAGCATAAATAGAGATGAACATCGAAAGGCGAATATGGAAGGGGCCAAAGTCATGACAGTAAAACAATAACCCCTTAACAGGTACCCCAATTTTGACACCAAGAGAAAGTTTGACTACAAACAAAGAGATCAAAGTAACATTATTTGTTTTGCATGTAATGTGCTAGGACACATAGCCAGGTTTTGTACCAAGGTCGACAGGCAGGATAATGCTACAAAAACCAGAGACCAAAAACAAGGGCCAGGATATGGTGAACAGGAGCATCAGCTAGGCAATGCACAGACTGTGCAGTATAATTTTAAGGCTTTATGCACTAGCACCATAAAAACACCAGATGGAAAGAACTGTTGGTTACTGGACACAACAGCATCACATCACACGACACCAAACAGGGATATTATGAGAAACTTCGACAGCGATGTACATGGGGAAGTTGATGTGGCAAATGGACAAATGGCAAAAATAAAAGGTGTAGGGACGGTGAAAATGAAGTTGAAGGACAAGCATGGGGTGTGGACAATTGAAATAAGTTATGTCTTTTATGTTCCAGGTTTGTGTAATAACTTAATATCTGGGAAACGGCTGGATGCCAAGGGAATGGAAATTATAATCATACATGGGTGTGTGACAGTGTTGGATGATAATATCGAAATCTTTAAGGCATTAAATGCTAGTGAACATAATGGATGTATTGTAAAATGTGAGACATATGTTGCAGCTCAGGAGAAGGTACGCGCAACAGCAAAATCTACAGTAACATCTGAAACTTGACACAGAAGATTTGGGCATGTACATGTATTGCCACAAGTTAGTGACCTTCAAGGGCTATATACAGAGATATGCGATTTGTCCCTGGAAGGACAAATGAAATGCCAAAAATTCAAGAACAGCAGTAGAAGGGCATTGAAGCTATTAAATCTTGTCCATTCAGATGTCGTGGGCAAAATTCCCCCAGCTTCACTCGGAGGTGCTGAATATTTTGTAACATTTTTTGATGATTACTCTAGGTATACTCATGTTGCTGTAGTGTAAAAGAAAAGTGACACATTCAGTGAATTTTGCAAGTTCCAACGTAGTTTCGAGAAATTGCAGGAAAGAAAACTGAAAGCATTGCAGACAGACAATGGAGGATAGTTCACAAACACTGAATTCAAGGAATATTTGGAATATAGTGGAGATTTACACCGACTAACAACACCCTATACTCCACAACAAAATGGCAGAGCATAAAGAGTAAGCCAAACACTCGTGAGTATGGTTAGGTGCATGCTATTTCAGGCTGGCCTTCCGTCGAGATTTTGGCCAGAGGCTTTGTCAACAGCATGCTATTTAAAAAAACAGGTGTCTATCAAAGGCTATTATGGGTCAAATTCCTTATGAACTATGGTTTGCAGAAAAGTTAACAGAAAATAAGGTGAAAAAATTAACGGCGTTTGGCTGTCAAGCTTGGGCAGCAACTCTGGCAAAGGACAAGCTACAATCTAGAACAGAAGAATGCAACTTTCTTGGTTTCCAGGAAGGTCTGAAAGCTTATCGTCTTTGGAGTCTGAAAAAGGGAGGTGATAATTGTTTCAGGAGACATGGTTTTTAAAGAGGGCGTGTTTCCGTTTAAAGACAGCACACAATATGCTAAGGAAATGCACGAAGTACATGAAATTCTGCATATTGAGGCTGAAGATGGAATATCTAACCTATGGGAAGAAATACCCGAAGAATTGGGTGAGAATAATCCAGATGACCTAACAAAGAAAACTAGAAATGGAGTAAGGGAACTCAGTGTGGAAGCTGGAGAAGACAATATTTTACAAAGCAACAGATGTGACTCTGAGCATGCAGACAAAGAAGAAGAAGTTAGAAGATCTAATAGGAAAAATACTTCAAAAACTTGCAGGTTTTGCAGTGTTGCAAAAGGTGCTGAGCGTGAGAACCCACAGAATGCAAGGAGTGCGCTGTCAAGCCCAAATTCAGACAAATGGCTTGAAGTTATGAAATTGGATATAGGGAGTTTGAAAGAAAGCAACAGTTGGAAATTGGTCAAAAGGCCAAAGGAAAGAAATGTGATAGGTTCCAAATGGGTTTTCAAGGCGAAGAGAAATGAGGATGGAAATGTAGAAGTATATAAAGCTAGGCTGGTGGCACAGGGGTTTGGACAGGTACCAGGAAAGGATTTCGAAGAAACATATAGTCCTGTTGTCAAAAAGGAGACCATAAGGCTGTTGATGGCTATGTGCGTTGAAAGGAACTGGGAACAAGAACACCTAGATGTGATGGCAGCATAACTTAACAGTCCCTTGAAAGTAGAGGTTTTCATTAAACAACCAGAATTTTTTTGTGGAAAATTCGAGAGAAGCATAGGCAGGAAGAAATTGGAACACATATCTAGACACACATTAAGAAATTTGGCCTTAATCAGTCTGAAAATGACTCATTTGTCTATTTTGACTAAATTGGCTGTCTGGTGCTTGGAGTATACGTTGATGACATACCCGTGTCGGAGAGAGAGAGAGAGAGAGAGAGAGAGAGAGAGAGAGAGAGAGAGAGAGAGAGAGAGAGGAGAGAGAGAGAGAGAGAGAGAGAGAGAGAGAGAGAGAGATCGAAAAGCTAAAAGAGTATTTGGGAGAGAAAATGGACATCAGATCTCTTAAAAAAACCACTTACTTTTTTGTTAATGAGGGTGAACAGTCCTAGAGAAGATGTTCTAAAAATAGACCAGAAAAATTATGTCAGGAAATTCTGCAAGAGTTTTGAAATGAAGCAGGCCAGTGAGATACAGGTGAGCCAACCTTTTCCTGAACATGTATACAGGAGAGCTACAGGAAGCCTCCTATATTTGACAAATGTTACACACCCAGATATTGAATACACAGTTAGTAGGCAGTGACAATTTAACAGTAACGCTACACTTCAACACTGGCAGGAGGTGAAGCACACTTTTCCGCTATCTTAAGGGTACAGAAGACCTTCGTATGCTATCTGAGAAGCAGGGGAAGACCATATAAGTGTACACAGATGATGACTGGGGATATAGTCCAGAAGACAGGAAGTCTTACAGTGGTCTTGTGATAATGCTGGCAGGTGGAGCAGTGATGTGGCAAGCAGGAAAACAACATAGTGCCGCACTATCGACTGTGGAGGCAGACTGTGTCGCAGTAACAGAAGCTGTGAAGGATGTGTTGTGGGTAAAGGGTTTGCTGGAGGAGATAGGGCGGAGTGACTTTGTAAGTGAACCATGGGAAATACAGGTGGACAATCAGGGAGCTATTTCACTTGCAAACAACAGAATCAATTCCAAATGCTCAAAGCACATTGATGTAAGACGACATTTCATTAGGGAAAAAATAGAGAAAGGGGGATTCAGTTTAAAGTATGTGGAAACTAACAATAATGTAACAGATGTGCTGACTAAATCATTGCCCAAAGGAAAACAGAGGAATGTACAAACAAAATGGGACTTAAGATAAATATCAATGTTTGAATTCTTTGTGTCTCTTTGTTATAGTCATGTATTTATGCTTTGTTTCTTTCTATGTAGATGCAACATAAATGGCCATGTTCAGGGTTAGTTATGTTTTGTTTTCACATTTGTTTTGTAGTACACAGAGCACTGAAACACAACAAGGAGAACTGTTGAAATGTGTTATGCATCACCTGCCACATTATGTTTTTTTGTTTAAAGTTGGCTGCGCCCAAGCCTTGTTTTGTTCCTGGCTATACTGTAGTTGTGAGTATGTAATAAAGGACACTTTGTTATTGTTCTTGTGATGCTGAGTTATTTGGACTTTATTAAATGGTAGGCTGTCAATCAAGCTTTTATTTCTAACATGGACAAGCAGGGTGTGAAGAAGCAGCGGAAGGAGTGATGTATCAGTGTCACCGCTGCGGGTGAGGATTTACGCACAATGTAGCACTGTACAAGAAAGCATCAGCAATCATGTGAGGCAGTTCACACGAGGAGACTGCGTAGCCAGGGAACCCACACGTGCGATTCCTGTCCGAGCGACAGTGCCAATCAGCCAGTTGACACCATACCGGCCTAACCTGTTGAACATAACTTTCCCATTCAGGCTTACCAACAATTACACCCAACCACTGTCATCCCAGCAACCTACAATACTCAACCCTACAATTT